>VZRF01003382.1:415918-543421 GCA_013396875.1 Vireo altiloquus | reverse complement strand
TTTTTTTTCTCCCGACGAGTCTTTGCTATGGTGTATCGCCATCCTCAAGGCAGGAAAAAAGATTACTGGGGGGAGGTAGGAGCGGAAAAAAACCCAAAGCCGACAGAAATGCAGTGTCGTGGGAAGGCTCAGCAGTTTAACAGTGCCACCTCCTGGCTGGCCCTGGCAGGGAAGGGTGTCCCAGCTTCCCACTGACGTGTCCCACGCCTACTCGTTACCGGCAGCGGCCGCGAAGTCCCACGCGCGGGTTTCTCGCCAAGCGATGGCCGCTGCGGGGCTGCAAAGGGGAAAATCTGCCGCAGCTTTAGGGCTGGTCAGTGCAGCAGCCAGGAGCGGTCTCTGGTGTGCAAAGGCTGGCCCAAACGGGACTTTTCCACTTCATGCAAACACCTCCATTTTTTTGTTTGTTTGGTTTGGGGGTTTTTTTTGTTGCATTGGATGACAAAAAAGTCCTGATCTCGCCTCCTTCCCCAGGGATGGGGGGCTCAGAACATAAATTGTTTGGATTCATGGCAGGGTGGGGAGGACAGGACAGATTCTCTTT
Source organism: Vireo altiloquus (assembly GCA_013396875.1). Taxonomy (NCBI): domain Eukaryota; kingdom Metazoa; phylum Chordata; class Aves; order Passeriformes; family Vireonidae; genus Vireo; species Vireo altiloquus. The sequence continues at coordinate 542,877 of VZRF01003382.1, read as the reverse complement.
GGTAAGGTCTGATCAATTGTCCAAATGCTGATATTTAAATTTCATGTTAATTAAAGGCAAAAATATTAAGAAGGTACTTTGAAATGAAACCACCTTTTCTATGGCACTGTTTTAAAGCTTTCTGCTCAGAACAGGCTTGATTTTCCTGGTTTAAGGGTGTAGCCATTGCCCCATCCTCTTGCCCTCTTATTTATAAGCACCAGTTAGCACAGGACATGGGCTGCTGCACAAGGCAGCATGGATGTAGGTAGGCAGCCCTGCTGGGACTGCACTGGGTGCTGCTGCAAATACCTCCTGACCCAGGATGATGTGAGGATGGCATGGCTGGCCTCTTCCTTGAGATGGGGAGGGAGTCAGCTGGAAAGCTAAGACTTGCCTGGGGCTGAGGAGCTGCTAGCTTGGGGTATTGTGGGAAAAGGTGCCCTTAGGGATGCCAGTAGAATAGGGTCTCAGCTTTGGAGGGAACCTTGGAACCTGTAGGACTGGGTTCACAAAATTATTTTTTCTCTTGCACTTGAGTTTCCATGTAGCTGAGCAGGATCCAGACTGCCCTGCATGTGAGCAGCAGTCCCACAGCAGTTTAGGCATCTCTTAACCTCCCACCTTGTTTCCCCACTCCGGGCTACAGTGCTACTATGACCCCTGCAGAGCCAGTCCAGGAAGAAAGGCCAAGGCAGAGGTGAGCAGCTTTCTGCTGGTGTGGTTTGTGAGCAGGTGTGCAGCAGAGCAGAATGAACCCCGCGAGGGTGCGAGAGAGGGAAGGGGAGTGCACAGCTGAGGTGCCACAGGCATGAGCTCAGCTCCAGGGGCCTTGGTGCTCTGCTCTACTGTGGATGCTGTGTTTGTGATGGCTCCTACTGCAGCTGGGGCAGGCCCTCATTAGCAGAGTGCACTTCCTGAGGCACATCAGCTGCTTCACCATGGTCTCAATGGCACTTAGAGATGTGCAGGACCTTATAGGAAGAGGCAGTATTTCCCTCTCTAAGGAAACAATTTATCTTTGCAGACATTCCAGCAACAGCATGGGTGTTGGGTTTTATTTTCTCTAGATGGTACAAAATGTAATCACTTATGCAATACGGCAGACTGGCTTTCTAATCTTCCCTCTGATGTACCACTTTGGCAACTTCTTTGGATTTATATCAGTATTTCACGGTGTTCCCCATCCTCCTCTCTTTCATCTCATTCTACGGTGTTTCCTGTGGGTGTAGTTACTATTGAAAAAAGGAGAGGAGGCAGGAACATCTTGAAATCGCTGTGATAGAAAAACCTGGTAGTGTGGTAGTGCCTCCTGAGCAGCACTGTGGTAGGGCAATGCAGAAACCTTAGCATTGCTTTTGATGTGAGCAATGCTGCGCCCTGGGACTTCGATCCTTCAACCCAGCTGAATGTTTTGTGGCATGAGCCAGGCCAGAGAATTTTCTGAGCCTAAAGTAAGTAGATAAAACCACAGTGCAAGTCCAGTGTCTTGACACAACCAGGAATTCCTTCAGCCAATTTTGCTGCTGAAGTCCACATATTATCAAGGTACAACTTAATAGTTTTGGATTTTTTTTTCAAATAGCTCGTGATGAGTCATTGTCTTATCAGTCCTCTCTGCTGTGTGGTCCCAGTCTGTGTCTGGAAGGTTCCTCCATTTAATCCATTCTTTCACCACTGGTCTTTCCAGGCAAGAGTGCTTTGCTTGATCTGGCTGTATCCCTTGACAAGCAGAAAGTCTTCAAAATTTAATATTTGTCTGTTAGCTCTGTCTCACCTTGTTTGGGGTTTCATCCTAAGGGGAAGGTAAACCCCAGAAAATTAGCAGAGAAAGTATCTTTCAATACTGAGGCTGATATCAGTTATATGAAGGTCTGCACAGAGAGTTTGTTATTTCAGTCAAGCCAACATTGAAAAATTTCCATGAGTTGTTACCACAGTAGGACTAAGATTGATTTTTCTTTTTTTAAAATTTTTTTTTCCACTACAGAATGGTCTGATGTGGTTAAACCCAGCAATACCCAAGAGTCTACTTGAGTCTGTTTCTTAGCTGTACTTGGGATTTTTGTTCATATTGCTCTTTTTTGTTGGCCAGTGGGAGCAGTTTGCTATTGTAGACAATGCTAGAAGAGGACTGTGTGAGCAAGCAGCAGTGACTTGGAGGTGAAAGAATCCTGCAGTGCTATTTGCTTCCCACCTTCTGCAATTGCAGTACCAAATTGTAGTAGTGGCTCTAGGCCTGTTTGTTTGTACTCATCATCCACAAGGTACCAATGTTTTTCTGAACTCTTATGCTTCTTGTTATGTGTTTACCCTTGGAGATGCTGACAAAAGAGTTAGGAATGGAAAAATATTGTGTGTTCCTGATCTGGGTCTGTAGTTCCCTAGGAATCCAGGGAGACCTTGAATTTGATGTTGCTTTCCTGTTTTTGGGAGCAAATCAAGCTATGAATAATAAATACAAGCTCTGGGGCAAAACCATTTTCCATTCATAAAATTCAACATTAAAGACTGAACAGTAATTTCTTAGCCTGCTGCAAAGCAATAGGAATTCCATGTTGGGACTAGAGAGCTGACAGCTTCTTCAGCTTTTGCTGTGCCACAGTTAATAAATTCGTTCATCTTTGATTTTTATGTGGATAGAACAAAGGTGTCTCCAGCTAAGTGATACAGATTAGTGTAGTTTTCTATCTGAGGAGTTTGAACTTGGAAAAATAAAGGCAAAGAAAGCCCCTTTCTTCTGCTGGCTTTCAGTATGAGAAAGAGCTGAGGCATAACTTGAATAAATCAAGAAGAAGGAGGAGATGAAAGTTATGGTATTGTATGGGGGCTGAATCAAAACTTATTGCATAGACACTGAAGTTCTTGCTTCAGTGATGACGGTGTGAGAAATCAAATCATAGGATGCCAATAGATTTCTGTGGTCTGGATCCTGCACTTATTTGTATTTCAACACCTGGGGGGTCCTGTTGGAGCCCAGGCAGAACATTTCAGAGAGAGAGATAAATCACTGTCAGTGATGCAATGATGGAAGAGGATCTCTGATTTGAGTGCTCTTGTAAAGAGCATCTCAAGCATTCAGCAGGGAAATCTGATTGTGACTTGCTCTCCTCCCACCCTGGAGCAGGCTGTTGTTCTCTGAACTGATGACTGTCAAGTAGCAGGAGGTGAAGGTTTGCAAGGGGCAAGAGAGCATCCTGGATCAAAATGTTTATTTTTTCAAGGTAAAGCTGCATTAAACTGGGGAGAAGCAGACCAGCAACATTGAAGAATATAATCTGTGCATTTTATCACTCTGCTAACCCCAGCTGTAAAATTTACCATAGGAAGGCTAATAAAATGAGAGCCACACAAGCAAACAGAGGGCATGAGATTATCAGCAAACATTTATTTTGGCTCTGGTGGAGCCACTCCCCTGATCAAAGCGGTCGGAGTTTGAACCTCTTTTAAGTTGTTCCCTGCTTGGACTGGGAGTGCCCTGATCTTGCATTGATGGCATCAGTATCGTCTGTGCAGCTGTGTGGAAGAGGGAAAGTATCAGGAGGGAGAGGGAAATTGTGTGAGGCTGCTTTACTGCAGTGTGAGACAACAATAGCTTATTTTAGCTTTGCCAGCAACTGCCTGGTTTAGGAAAACAACCTAAGGCTTATTGTATAACTAGATGGTATAGGCATTTTCACGGGGCCAACAGGGAATGCTTTACCATTTGCAGGCTCATGTCTGGCAGACTGAGTAGCTCTGTAATCCTTATCAACAAAATAGCCCGCTGGCAGAAATCACCTTGAGCCCCAGGCTCTTCCCTTCCAGAGCCTCTTCTCTGACTAATCTCTTTGTTCAGGGTTCTCCCTTTCTCCCCAACAAGAACTGCTTGAATCCCTGTTGGCAATGAGTCTCTTGGCTGAAACAAACCTCTCCTCTCTGATCCTTTCAGGCTCCGTGGTTGGTGTCTGGTGGTGGTGGGGGCTCACTTGGTGAATGTGGTGTTCTTGTTCAGTCTCGCTGGCTGGAGAAATACATAAAGAGCTTCTGGGAGGAGGTACATGGGTGAGGAACAGAGTGGTCTCATGAGAGAAACAGAGGGAGGAGAAGGTTTTTATGGGATCCCTCAGGAATGGGATCTTTCTATGCAAACATCTTGCATCTCACTTTATGTGTTAAGGGCAGAACAAAGGCAGCTTTACTTCTGACTTTCCATGGTTTTTTTCCCCCTTACCTGTTTTGTCCATTCTGTAATTCTGTTATTTATTTTGTGCTCTGTAGGGGAGATTGTTGTAGACACCTGCATGCTTGAGTTCAGATTCATTTTAAGGCCAACTCATGATGTGTTTGCACGAGAGAGGCAAGAGGGAAGCTGGACTCAAATGTAGCTCTTGTGATAGGAATGGCTCTCCTTCCTGGGTCAGGGCAGTGCTGAAGCACCAGAGAATGTCCCTGCCTCCAAGGGGAGACTGCGCTGAGTGGCAGGGGAAGAGAGCAGGCAGCAGAAAATCAACCCTGTGGGTGTTAGTCTGCAAATGATTACTTCATAATATATTTTTTTACAATTCTTATTTTTAAATAGCTCCACATTATCCAGCCAATGCTAGGCCAGAGTACTTGTTTTTTAGGCCTCTGGAGGTATGTGTGTTGAGGGGAAACGGAAGCAATCTGTCAGGCTGACAGAGCAATTCAAGCAAGACTTCCTCCTTTCTCTTTTAGGGTAAAATGTATGACTATCTGCCCTCATAACTGCCACAGTCAGTGTTCTTGCACTGCATGAGGAAGGTCCTGTATCCATATGTGAGGTCCGGGAAGGTTTTCCTGGTCTCGGCTGGTTGATCTCGGCGTATGCCCCATCCTCCTGCTGCACAGAAATGGGGGTCTCAGCAGTTACAGCCCTGTAAAGAAGCTGGGTGGGAGCTGGATTTGTGGGTGGACCTTCACACTGAACTGGGGATGTGCTGGTATGAAGAATGGTGGGATATATGTTCATGTCTGGCAGTCTGGGACTTTGCCTGCTAAGACACAGAAGACCCTGTGGCTAGGGTGTGCATGGCTTGGTAGAAACATTGTAGTAGCTGTTTTATCTCAGCTTTAGCTGATCAGTGAGTGTATTTGTAGCACCCTGATCATTGTGTTTCCCTGAGCCCTGTGGGAGCTCCTAGGAAGCAGACTCCCATCCCATCTGTCTCATTGAAGCATTTGTCAGTCCTGGGAAGGTTACTTCAGAATGATCCATTAAAGAGATTGGAGTTCGTGCTCTAAGTGGGTTCTTCATCATGCTCCATTACATGAGAGCTGAGAGTAAAAGTAAGTTCATGCTTTACCTTCCCTGTGCCTTCTGGGACAAAAACTTGATTTCAGTTGGAATAATAGCATTTATATGTTCCTGCTCCCCCTACTCTCTTTCCTCATGCTGCAGAACACCATCAAAATAACAAAATGGAACCACAATGGGATTATCTTAGGCCTACACTGGAGATGGTGAATGAGAAATTTAAGCAATGGATCTTTATGGAAAGAGTAGCATCTTTCAACATAACAGAAGTAACCTCATAAAGACACTTCCAATTTAGGCAATCTTGCCATCAAGGGCTGAGAATCTGGCCCAGAATCTGGCCATGGGGTTCACTTGTGTCTCATACCCCTCACTTCAAGGAGAACTGTGTGGAAATGTGCAGATCTTTGTTTTAGCAAAACCCTACCACTTTCTTGCTCAGGCTGCACATCCCTGGAGGATATTGCTCTCACCTGTGCACAGCTGTGCTGTGTTCATAGCCTGGTTGTTGCTACAGAGCCCTTACTAAGCTTTTTGAGCCTCCTTCAGAAAGATAACTGCAGTAGCTGCCAGATGTACTAGAATTCAGGTAACTTGAATATATCACAGGTCTTCTGGGACAGCAAGGGATTCTTTTTCTGTGCTGGAATCAATGAAGATGAACTCTGGTTTTGTTGCTTGACTATGCCAAAATGGTGTCTGATTAGAAACAGGAATTCAAGGAAGAAACCAAGGCAATTCTTAGGCTGAAGGAGTTTTAATTCCTTTTTAATTTAGAGGACAGCAGAAATCTTGAGCTGCCAACCCCTGAATGATTTTTAGACAACAAATCTCCCTGTCTCTGTGGTATGACAAACATACCTTTCTCCTGCTATTGAGAAAGCTCCAGCTTAAGTGGTGGAATGTGAGTTTAAAATGTAGTCTTGGTTTTTCAATTTAATTCCCATAGAAAAAGGGCGAGCAGTTTTTGTGATAGGAAGCCAAATGCTGTTCAGCTGGTGCTGGGAGTGAGGCTCTGCAACATTTGTGTGTGAGCTGGACAGGGAAGGGCCAGAAGATGTCAAGGGCCAGATGTCTGGTGCTTTAGAGATTTGAATTCCTACTTTTTGGTCAGCTGAGACCTCTTACAGCAGATTCTGCTACAGATGCTCTGGGGAAGCCTCTGTACTATGTGGAGGCAAAGGCTGCCTTGTTTGCTGTGGTGGGCCTGGGGGCCCCTTCAGATGTGCCCAAGGCTATAAGGAGTGTGGTGATTTTGGCTAAGAGGATCTTGGCTATTATGGGATCAGTTTCAAGTACAAGTGCTTGAACTAGCACTGTGTGTGTTTTTAATCTGCTGAGTCTTTCATCAGATAACTGACCAAGAAGCTTGGTGGCAGGAATTTGGGTTTTAGTCATGCTTTTGCTGTGTGATTGCAGTGAAACAGAGCTGAGCAAGTGGACTCTTGCGTGAATGCTGCTGCTGAATGGAGTTTTGTTAGCTTTTCCTCCAGGTATGGCTCTTCTGATATCTCATGGGAATCATGGGGGAGAGAGATGAATCTGAAGAGCTGTTGACATGAGGAGAAAAAACAGTTCTTGTGTCTGTACAGTGATACTATTTCATTATTTATGTGGACCTAAAATGCAGCAATGATGGTGTCTTGGATGAATTATTTCCAAAACAGCATAATTTGAACCCTGATTTGGGGAGTGGCAGTTAAAGCTGGGATGAACACCTTGGCCTTTCTTTTCTCTTTTCTTCTTTTTTCCCTCCCCAAAACAGGGTATAATAGAAATGGGCTGAAAGTGCAGTGTATTACATGTGCTCTATCCCATCCTGTGTGCTTGCTGGTTCACATTCAGCTGTGGTAAGCCTCCCTGTGTGAGCAGGTCTCAGACTTGCTCTCCTTTGCTGGGAGAGCAGGTGAGAGTTTTGCTGCACAAGAAGAAAACAAGAGACTCTCCCTTGCTGCTAGCTGTTGGCCACTCTGAGGTGTTGGTCATCTGTGCACCAGGGATTCTTTGGCTGCTCAGGAATTTGTTTGAGCTGTAGAATGTGGGTGTGTAGGATGGTGGCCGTATGTCAGAGCTCCTGGGTGGCCAGATGTGAGACACAGCTGCCCTAGCTGTACATGCTGAACCTCTCCAACATGAGGCATGCAGCCTAATGCTCGTGACCAGCCTTTGTGAAATTGTGCTCAGCTCCAGGAGCCTCCTGTGTCTCTGATTCCTGCCCATGCCTTTCCAAATCATAACTCAACCCTGCTCTGGCGCAGGATCCCAAACAGGTCTCTACACTCTCCAACCCAAGATCCTAATCCCATGTGCTGCTCTATGCTTGATTATCTATCTACCCATCAGCTATGCCAGCTATAAAGGGTCCTGGAATGAGATGTTTTGGGGATGAGCTGCATTTGGAATAGAATTTGTGTTACTTCTCCTGGGGCTTCAAAGCAAGGAACAGTTTGTCCTCTGTGAATATAAAATATGTGTAAGCATGGCTGATACTTCATATTTAAAATGTGCTCTTTGAACTTGTTTCCCTCATCATCCCCTTCCCCCTCCCCCCTTAAACTTTGGAGAGATCCTAGAATCATGACAAAAAATGAGATAAAACAGTCTTTCATTATGAATTTATTGAGAAGCAAGAAGAGCACATAGCCTAAGTACAGAATGATTCACACATCACTTAAAAGACATTACAGAAGAAAAAATTTCAGGTAGACTCCAGAAGACTAGGGTGATATGAATCCAGTGACAGGACATCGATCACTGGAAAAAAGGCATGTTCATCCTATTTGCTTTTGTTCTGTGGTTATAACAAAAGCTGTGCTAGTGGAATCTCCAGATAGGCTCCAGAGAAGATTTAAGATGTTGAGTTCTGTAACTGCATAATATGTGAAAGTCATCTTTTAGCCTGTGTTAGAAATGGATACCTCCATAACTTACTGCAAAAAAGTGTTTAGGCTCTCGCCTGTTCTGCTTCATGCTATTTTCATCCTACAATGAGAGCATTGGTATTGGATACTTTCTTCTTACAGCTGTATACATTAGAAGGAAAAAGTAGGCTACAGCATGCGTTTGAAGATAAAATTACCACTAGAGGATCTAGTAACTTCTTGAAAATAGCAAATTATGAAGAGGAACAGCATCAGAATCACCATGTGAGGATTATTTTCTTCATAATCATTGTAGCATGCAAGCAGCCTACTTGGCTTGAATAGTTTTGGTAGTCTGTAGCTTTCGTGAAATCGGTTTGCTGCTAATAATAGTCTAAATAATTTTTCACAGTAAAATCGGCACAAGCGACAGTGACGTGATCTTGATTAGTCAGCTTTGCTGAAAGAGTGTAATCTCCCTGTATGAGACAAATTTAAAGCAAGAGATTAGCCCATCAGTAGTATATAACTGCTTAAGTTTCTGACTCCTCTTTCTGGAAACACAATAATGCTTTCCCCAAGTTCCTCTAAAACCTTTCTGGTCCAAATGTTTCAGAGGTGGTAAAGGACATGCCCATATTTCCTGCCAAAATACTCTCCTCAGGGATATCAATGCTGACAGCACAAACTGAAAATTAAAACAGAGCAAGGGGAATGAAGTGTTCTGCTGCATGAAAAATCCCTTCAAATCTGTGTAATTTCTCATGTTTCTTATGAGCAAGCACAATATGGCCTGTGCTGTTTAGTAACTGGAAAAAGAGGTGCTCAGTTCTCTGATACTTCTCTTCTGTGGATCTTGTTGTTCAGTGTTATTGATATGAATTTTTATAACACAGAGCACATTGGGGGAAGTGTGTGTGTATAGATGACTCAATCTATGATGAATTCCTATATAATAAAAGAAGTAGTCTAATTTCCAATTGTGTAGTTGAAATTATTACTTCAGGCTTTGGGGAGAACTTACACCATTACAGTACAAAAAAATCTGAACCCTAAAAAAGCCATGGCTATCTTGTATTGGTCAAAATGGCTCTCTCCAGACACTTGCAGAAGTACTGGGGAGGTGACAAGGCTTATTTAGCAGATTTGGAAGAAGCGGTGAACTAGATTTTATTCACTATATATTGCTGGCACTGCAGTAGTTATTTCTGGTTTTTTTTTTTTTTTTTTTTTTTCTGGAGCACGGAGGGGAGCAAAATATGGGGTAGGAGAGGTTGGCAGCAGTGACCTCCTGTCTTTGAACCACAGAATGCTCTTGCCCTATTTAGAGCCCTTCTGGTTGAGGACTAGAAGGAGGCATGGCTACAATGAGTCAGGTTTCTTGGCATTTGCCTTTTACAATGGGATTTCTAAAGCAGTATCTTTTCCTGTGTCCTCACAGAGAGGTTCAAATTAAGAGTAAAATCTAAATTTAGAGAGAGGCCCAATGGCAACATGCTCTTGAGAATAGAGCCTGCTTGTAATTCCTGTGTGGACTGTGCGAACATCTCTTAGCCTTCTCGGATGAGGTTGTTCTTTGCAATGAGCAGAAGATGATTCCTGTATGGAATAATTCCTTTTTGTCAGTTTGGGAGGATGATGTTATTTGCCTGATTGATTAATTAACAAAAGAGACTTCCTATTCCCTTTCTCACAAGAACATTAACTCTCTAAAAGCTTTTAATTCATAATAAGGGATTTCATAATAACTAATTTCCATTGCTTATTAGTGGTTAGATTTCTTTTTTCTCCTTCAGAATAATTTTTTGCTTGTGGTGAAAAATTGTTATGGAAAGAGTCTTGGAGTTTCTGGCTTCAGAAACTAGCTGAAAATTCAGCTAATTTGCCCAGAACTGGAGTTTTACTGGTCTGTGTGCATGTTTCTAAGGCTTCTTCTTGGTTTAAAGACCTGTTCTTCAGTTTGTCTTGAGGCTTTAATACGTAAGTATGTTAGTAAAGCTGCTCCTGGAGCAGGATGCTGATTGATGTGAGCTCGGGCACTCCTGTGTGAGACATCAAAAGAGGACGCTCAACACAGCATCTCTAGGTATAGCCTTTAGGGAAGCAGGCTGGTTGGGGTGGGATAACAGCCTGCATAAAGGGGGTCCAGCTCCCTGTATGAAAGCCTTGGGAAAATGTGGTTGCTGCTATCGCCAAGGGAAGATTGAGACATATGAAATGGTAGTGCTTACAGAGGCTTGATCCTCCCAGAAGCCAGCTATCCTTGTTATCACCTCTGCAGGTCTTGGCAAGCCCAGTTCTTTGGGACTAATGTCTTTGTTCTGTATCCCTGTTCTGATCCTGTCTTCTTTTCCTGCCTGGAGCAATCCAGTGCTGAGCAGACCCCAGGCCTCATCTTTGAGCCTCTGACATACGTTTTATGTCTGCTGCTGAAGAACTGAGAGCTCATGCTGTGCCTCCCTGAGTAAATCTAAAGAGTATTTGACTGACCAGTTGAACTCTATGCTTTTGCAGTTGTGGCTGTGATCCTTTCTTTGCCACATTCTCAACAAAACGCCTTGATAATCAAAGACCTTGCCTTCTTCCCTTCAATCCAATCTCTACATTGTATATCTCTAAAAATCCTTTGTTACCTACTGATCAAATATATCTTCATGCTGTGCCCAGTAAAGAGACTGGTGCATTCAGCATTTGAGATCTATCTTTCTTTGCAGCATGATTCAGTTGGACTTCTAGAAGGAGACTTAGCTGTGTGTGGAGAAGGCTGCCAGTAAAAAGCATCTGTAATGGATGACCAGGAAATTCAGAGCAGTGCCTAGAGTACTGCCTGTTTTCTCACTTTTCCTAGAAATTATTTTCTTATTTTAAGGCTCCATAAATCCAGAGAAAGTGTTCTTGGCCTAATAGCTTGTACCTTCACTTGCCACCTAGAAGACCTTGGTCTCTCTGTCTGACACCATATATGTACAGTGGAACACGGTCAATTGCAATAGCTATCTAAATTGCTTTTATAGCCAGAGAGGATGAATGAGCCTCTCCAAATTGTTCAGTTCAGTAAGGACTGGGCAGAATTGCAGCCTTGGTCTCTTGGGAGTCCCTTGGAACTGCTTCTTTTCTTGCTATTTTAAGAGTAAGAGAGGGGGAGCCTACTAAAGAAATCCATGGCTGTCTGGTACAGGAGATCTGCTATCTTGAAAAAAACCCCTTTTGTCTCTGGATAGTAGTGCCTCTGTAACTCTTTATAAGCAAAGCCACTTAATTTCACATTGAAAAGGATGACTCAGATCCAGTGTGGCAGCTGGGGAAGCCTGGAATGTACTGGTGTGATTGCTGGTAGTCCTTTGACCACAGCTCATCCAGAAAGCCCTTCTGCTTGGGAACACAGCTGCGACCAACTTACCTGAGGGATTTCTTTGATTCCCAGGATGACTGGTCCCTCATAAGAGAGGCGTTCTGGAAAGCAACAATGGTGGTGGATGGTTAGACATACAGCACATGAGGGAAGAGACAGCTGATCATAGATACTTTTTTTGTAATGGCATTTCAAAGCCTCCAGTGATAAGTATTGTGGAACTGCAAAATGCTCCATACACAGTCTTACAACAACCCTCTTGAGGGAAATATCAGGATATGTACTGCCTTATGGGGAAAGCAAGGCAGAGCTTGGGCTCAAAGAGCATCTGCAGCCCATCTAAATGGAAAAGGAGGGGGCATGTCTTTGCACAGCCAGGTGAGTGTTCCTATGTCATCATGCATCCTGCAAATGAAGGGGGATGGGGGAACTGCCAGGCTCAGGTCCTTTCGCATGAACTATTAAACACCTGGAGCTGCAGTAGTCGAACTGTACTGTTTTGGTAGCTTTTAGAAAAACCAATCTGAGCTGAGCGTTTGTGTAGGTGTGAACTTCTGACTGCTTGCTGAACATGACTTTAAAGAAATAGGAACATGTCTATCTCTCTGTTGAGGGAGCATTCATCAAGAAGTTACATGAGGTATTAAAGTCATCACAAGTTGTGTTGGTGACTGGAATAGAGTCTGGGAGTTCCACCTTCCAATCCTCATCTCCCTAATCGTGCGAGGCATGCCTGCTCTTGGCTGTTGAAGAAAGGGCAACTTTGGCATTAATGGAGCGAATTAGCAAGCTGTTCTGCAGTTCCTCCTACTTTTTCATAGCTTACTGGGCCAAACTGTGCAGACTTGACTGAAAATAAAACTTGTAGATGTTTCAGTATTTCAGAATTTCTTGCACAACTTGCCCCACACAAGTCATGTAAAAGTCTAAGAACTGTTTAAGGATTCTCTTTTGTAGGTGTCATGAAATATTCTTTACTTTGACAGTGACAGAGGAGTAAGTGTTTCATCATGTTTACATGAGTATGTGCTGGCATTTTGATGCATGTCACTTCTAGGGAGTCTAGCCTCACTGTTGGTTTGAACTGTTTCTTGTGAAAGGTTAGATAAAAGCATCTTTAGGTTGTACAGTCCATCTCACCATGCATGGACTTGGAAAACAGTCTACAAAAGTTCTTTCCACACATGATATTAAATGTTAGTCTTGTAACAAAATTATATGAAAGAATCATGACAATAAGATAAACTAGGAAAAGGAAAAACCTGCGATATCACCTTTGTATTAATGAGAAGTTTTTTTATGTAAAGCCCTGATGATCCTGGGAGGTGGAGAAGATGCAAAACAACTCAGTGTTGCCCTAAAAAACCTAATCCCAAAACAGAGAACAGAATAAGTATGTCTTGGCTTGTCAATCTCAGACTGGTCAACTATGCTACAGAAATTCTACTGTGCTGATTCCCCTCTGCATCCCTGGCTAATTCATGGGGACACCAAGAAGTCTAGTTGTTTTCAGAAAGCAGTCACCATTGCCGCTTGCTTCTGTGCACGAAGCAAGAGCTCAGGAGTCTGACACATCTCCACTGCAGAGAGCGGTGACTCAAAAAGTTTAAAAATACAGTACAGCCCACCTCTCGGTTCACAGTTTTAATAGAGTCTAAATGGGAATTAAAGGCACTGCAGACTGCATAACTTAGGTGATGAGTGGCTCCCCTGGAACTTGAGCTCTGTGTGTCAATATGAGCTAAGGCATATTGGGTCCTCCTCGGGCTGGTGTGGACCATGCAGTGGTGGAGCTCGTGCTTTGTGTGTCCTTTTGTTCTGTAGAGAGCCTCGTAGGACTACCTTTTCTTCAGTCTACTAGCAGCCTAGCAAATCTTGGATGACAGCAGAGGAGAGGAAACTGGCTTGTGAACAATCACCCTGCCCCAAAGTCCTTCTGCACAGGGACATGGAAGCTTCTTTTGGATCACGTGGCTTGTTCGGATCTCATCTAGGCTCTCAGAAAGTCATCCAGAATCTAAAAACATAGATGCAACATTCAGGCTCTTCAAAGCCTGTATTTTAAAATGAAGTAGGTGTCATCAGGCCATAAATTTGCTTCTGAAATGATGGCAATGCTAATCTCTCATCTAGTGTAGGTAGAAGCTATTTTTCCCCACACACTTCACTGTGATAAAGTAACTAGATGAATGCAGTCTCAGGGCTCTGCCTCAGCCCACTCTGAGAAGTTTTCCTTGATTGCTCTGATGTGTTGTAGCTATGCCTTTGCTCAGTTATCAAAGAAATCACTGTCATGGGCTGTATTATCTTCTAGGGAGCCTTCAACTGCAGAGCAGTATGTGCTGCATGTCCAATTTGAGGTCCACATTTACTGCTTTATGCTTCAGCTTTACCTGTATTTAGCTCTTTCTAACCAGGGGTCTTGAAGTGGTTCATAGCTGAGGCATGTGGAGTTATTGGAGACAGTCCAGTGAAAGGCCACTGATATGATTAAGGAACTAGAACATCTCTCCAATGAGGAGAGGCTGAATGATCTGGGACTGTTCAGCCTAGAGAACTAAAACGTTAGGGGACAGCACATCAATATGTACAAATATCTGAAGCGGGGTTGTAAAGAGTATGGAGCCAGGCTCTCTCCACTGGTGCCTAGTGGCAGGGAAAAGAGGCAGTGGGCACAAACTGAAACACAGGAGGTTTCTCCTGAACATCAGGAAAGACTTTTTTTACTGTGAGGGTGACTGAGCACTGGCACAGGTTGCCCAGAGAGGTTGTAGAACATCCATCCTTGGATGTATCTAAAAACCTTGCCCTGGACACAGTCCTGGGCAACTGGCTGTCAGATGGCCCTGCTTGAGGTAGGTGGAACTGGATTAAATGATCTTTAAGTGTCCTTTCCAACCTCAACAATTCTGTGGTTCTTTAACCAGTCCTTTGGAAAACTCCTGTGACCTTCCTTGCTTCAATGGGGAGGGGGAAACTATGCTGGTTTGAAAGTATGTCCTTATAGGAAAGCAAGGGCAGCTTTCATTTTCAGCTAGTTGAGACCTGTCAGGAAATACTACAGATTCATAAATCTGCTGAATTTTATAATTCATATTCACTTTAGACCATGGAAGCCTCCTCAGTGGAACAGGCTTTTCAAAGACCATTCAATGTTCTAGTTGCCTGAGGATTTCTGCTGTAATTCCAGAAGTGTAAACATCCTCCAAGGCTTGAAGGACTGCACTTTATGACAGCATCCTTCATATGCATTTTTTCTCCATATATTCATACATTTTTACATTCCTCCATTGAAAGAGGATGAACACATCTGCTGCAGTAAGTGTAACTGTCACAAACACTGAGCCTATCTCATTGAAAGAATTCTGTGGTCTTCCTAGAGAAAAGCCCAAATGTGGTTGCAAAAAATGCTCACACATTTGGAAGAGCATAAACCATGACTGCATTTTTCCAATTAAATATCCCCCTTTTTCTGTTTTGGTCTGCTGGTAATTTATGGTACCTGTCAAGCACGCTGTCATCAGTGATGTGCTTTCAGCCCTTTTTTTTATAGATTTATCTGAAGGCAATTTCTGTAGAGCAGCCTAGAAAATATTTCTAATGTACCACTGAATCAAGGTGATACTACTGTATTTTTTGTAGCAGCTTTTCACTGTTGTTTTTACCAAAAGTAACTTAGTTCTTTTCATTGCTAGTGAGAAGGCCTTTAGTAGCTTCCAGTCTGAAGAAGAGCTTTCAAATGTGTAAGAACTTCCTGAGGATTACTTCAAATTACTAGTTATCATTTATCATGAAGATGCCTCTCCTTCCTGACTAAACACCTATAATGAAATTCTCACTCCTCTTTCTCAAATCTTCCTTTCACGAAAATCTTTATGCGTTCTCACACTCTTGTACTATATAAAGGCCCTGTACATTTGCACCCACCTCTTCCTTTTTCTATGTTTTAAATATTTTTAGAACTTCAATGCTCCCTACTGGTGTTCTTCTAGGACACGATCTTGCACCCATGCAAATGACACAGCTTCTGTGGGTGCTGTGGATGTAGGAATGATGGGAATAACTGCCAGCTATAGATGTATGGCTGAGTGGGAAAAACATATATAAATACATAGCCAGGTGAGAAACATTTGCTCTTTTTACTGGTGAGGAAAAGGTGAAATGAAGGGGCTAAGCAAGATGGCATTGTGTGTCAGCCCAAAGACCTAGCATTGTGGTGTAGCTGCTTTCTCAGAAACAGCTACCTATATTCTCAATGTGATAGCCAGCTTTTTAATTCATGTTAGGTTCTCTACTTTTATTCACAAATACTATTTTAGAAACTTGGTCACTGGAACACCCACTGAAAGGTACAATAATGTAAAGAATGGAGGTCTGGAGAAAGGTGGGGGTTTCTCTATGTTTTGGGAGTGTGCACAAGGAATTGTGCAAGTGCTCTGATGGTGCCTCTGTCAGCTGAGCCACCATCATTTTTTTGCCAGGTAGCTTTGTTAAAGCCTGCAAGTTGTGGTTGGCACATTGCTTAACATTACCCTGGTAGGTCTTCTGCTCTTATTTTAGTGACTGTATTGGGAAATATGTTAAATCTTATGTAACTGTTTTCTTTTGAGGAAATGGGGAATAACCAGCCCTTTCTACTAAAAAAGAGGAAGGCCTGAGTTCATGTTATGCCACAAAGAATTTAGCAATCTTGTTGCTATTGTTCTAAATTGTTTGTGAGCCAATTTCCTCGCAAACTTTGAGCTAACAACTTCACAAGACATAGAGCTCAAAGAAAAAGCCCTTGGAATCCTATTTATGAGTCCGAGTGAGCAGTGCCAGACATGACCTTTGCTTAACAAAAATAGTAAATACTATATGTTTATGATGAACATGAAACTTCCAGCTATATTAAGTCTTTCCAGCACAAGAGAGTATTTCCAGTCATGAAAAAACTGTAGCATTATAGAAAAGCAAATATAGATAAAGAAAAAAAGAAAACTTTCCTCAAACAACTAAGACTTTGCCACATCCAGCTCTTAAAAGTCTCTTTTTCTTGTAACTTCTGCTCTGCTTTTCCCCACCAGTGAGTGGATCAACAAAACCTATAGAAGGATGATGTTTTGTCTAATTTTGGGACAGGGAGGAGCAGGAAATTTCTGTCCTCCTTGTGAAAGGCAGGCAAATTCTGTGTGAAAGTATATTTAAACTCAGGTCAGGTCTGGCCAGATGTTGGAAATCTTGCACATACAGCAGGGAAAAAGAGGCTCTCCATGAAAAGCTTCAGTTGAAAGGGCTCTTTGCTCTCCTGTATCTTAGTAGCCTGCATGCTTGGCCATTCACATGTTGTGCTTTCTGCACAGGCATTAGGTCAGATTTACAGCTGCGATAATATGGTAAATTATGCCTGAACTGCCTTAAACTGGTCTTCAGCTCAGTTCTGTGTCCTAAAATATGGGTTAGATTCAACTGTCAACTAATTAAGAAATACCACATTTTCAGTTTGAACCTGTCTGAGAAAGTTCACTTCTTTCCCACTGTGACTTAATTACTAAATAAAAACAGCTACTGAACAAGAGGGTGTGTATTAAAAAGTGCATGGCAGAGGTCTTTACACTAAAGGAGGGATGCTTCTAAATGAAGATATATAGTATTATTTAAACAACCAACTATGTGTTTATATCATAATGTACTTCAATTAGCAGAAACAATCGCCTGTCAGCTTAAGATTAAGAGACTTGGAAACCCCAGGAGGTTTTGGCTTTGTAGCTTAATGTGTGAGTAGCAGTTTGTGCTCAGCTCAGGACTGACTCTACTTCTCCTTAATGTATTCACTAAAGGACATTATTTAGTACTTCATCAGAATAAGATAGTTTTTCAGTAGGTCTGTGGGTGGTTTTTTTCTTCTTGTAATTCAATACACAATTGAAGAAACTTCTGAATTTAATTTTTTTGTCTATCTGGCTTACAGGATTTACATAATTGGTTGCTCATGCAGCATTTCTCTATTATTCTTTGTGATAGTTTTGTGCAGTGTTAAATGTCTTAGTAATTTTCCAGGGGCTGTCTTAGCAGTAGTGCTGTGCATGGTCTTTAAACTCATAGCCCCTGCACATGAGTAATGGCAGTGTTATCAGCTTGAAGATGCACGTGAAGGGAAGGAAAGCAGAGCTTCTGTAACTAACTGGTGCTCTAACAACTCAAACTTCTCTGTGGCTCTACCTCTTTTTTACAAAATCAGCCTAAAAGATCATGATGTAAGAGGGATTTAAAAATTACTGGATATGTGGCTACTGCAGTCCAGAAGCATCACCATAGCTCTTCCAGACATGGCACAGCTAACTCAGCACTATGTGGCCTGAGCCTTGAGGTGCCCAGGCTCACCTGGGCCCAAAGATGCCTGTTTTCTGCGGGTAGCTAATAGCACTCTAAACCAACTAGAGCAAGTCTTCACCACCTGGCAGTGTGACTGGCATGAGCTGAATTCGTCTGACTGCTGCATAGGCACATGTTGAACAGAACCAAGATGCAAACTATAGATGGTAGCAAATACTGTCTTGTTCCAAAAGTCCTTATTCCAGCATATTTCCTCATAAAGTGATTAAAGAATTGCCTTTAAGGACAGGAAGCGTGACTTGCTTAATAGTGAAGAACATGTACAGAATGTGTTTGTTTGCTCAGCCGTTTCTTTTACAGAACTAACTTTTATTTTTCTCATACTTCTTGCTCACATGACAGCCACAGGCCTCTAAATAGGACTTATGAACCTCTTTGCTCTTAGATGGAGGTCACATAACCACAGTTATTTTTAATGGACTTGAAATCCCATGTGTGTGCAATATTCTGTGATTAAAAGTAAAGCAAACAAACAGGTTGGGGGGAAAACAGGCCCTTAAATTAAAATGTCTCTGTCCTACTGTGTTCCTGTCAGCCATTAACATGCTGATGAAGTAAACAGAACATTACAATGTATTGGTGCAGTCAGCAGCACAGCGGGTGCATCCTGCTTGGAGTATTCAGTACCCATCAAACTCTCAGAGTGCTACCTAAATTACCTCCTTTCTTCATTCCACAGAAAATAAGCTTAGAATGACCCGGTCCACAAAGTGTCTCTGAGTAGGTTAAGACGGTCCTTCCATTTATGATCATGTCCAGCTTGACATAGAGTTCCTTGATGCTGTGTCCTACACACAAAACAGAAAAGAGAGCTCAGAGAAAGTGCAAGGGTAAACAGGTTTATTACTTTATTTTTAAAAAGAGTCTGTTTTTTCCTCCCTGCTGTTTGAGCCATTAGATGTTTTCTCTTCATTGAGGACTCGTGATACATAGAAATCCATTCTTCAGGAACAGGTCTGTAGGTCCTTCAAGGTATATGACAGGAGACATAATAGCAGTTATCTTGATTGTTAAATACTCCCATGACCATTTTCTGACTCTGAGGTAAAATGGCATAGCAAATCTCATGTCCTTACATCTAAACTTTTCTTGTGTTCTCAGCAGAGGGATCATATCCAATGGGCTCCTGGGAGCAACCAGTAACTGCTTCCCGGGAAAAGAGTAGCTGGTCTGAGCCAAACATGTGCCAGGGACCAGAACAGCAGCTTGGCAGTGATAGGAGGTTGCCTCTTGTGCCTGGCTTACTAACCGAGACAGAGGCAGAGAGGCTACTGGATTTAGATGGAGGTCCTGTACTCTGACTTGTGGGAAAAGTATTTGCAAATGCCTGTAATGTGATTTTTGCAGGCTTGTTTACCTTTGCAGCCACCTGAAAACTGATGCTTCCTGGACCAACGGGCAGCATATCTCACAGGAAGGAAGATCTTTTGCATATAAGAAAGCATTCCCAGGTGTTAAAAGACACTTGGCGCACAAACTTATTTTCAGCACCGAGAGCGTACAGCAGCACTTTCATATTTATGCTCTGGCAGTAGAGGATCTAGGTGAGCTTGGGGCCAACAAGTTTGCAAGAGGTGGCTTTCCTTTGAAAGAATCACAAAGCAAGCTATGGCTAATATTAAATTGTGCACCCAGTCATTACCTTTTATTGCTGATCAGTCAAGTGCTGAAGGGTATAATTTCAGATTCGCCTCAGGCCAGCACTTTCCCAGCACGCTTCTCTGTATGCCCAGGAGGGACAGAGGGGTGTCCCCACGTTGCTCTGTGGGAATCTGTTCAGTCCTCTGCCTGCAAGGGTCACAGCCTTGGCACTTTGGTGAGCACTGCTCATGCTGACACAAGAGTGTGGGTGCTGTAGCTGTCTCATTCAACAAGATTCTCCCCAGGATGCTTAGCTATGAAGATGATAAGCTCTAGAGCATCCCCCCTTGGCTCTCCATGTGTACAAATGAAGGGCTCTCCATGTGTACAAATGATATGACCTGTTTAGGGTGACACATGTAGTCTGAGGCCGAGCTGATAACAGAACTGACTTTTTTGTAACCCTGCACACGTTTTGAAATTTTTAAAAAATGAAGCCCATTCATATTTTACAGGAGATTGTCACCCTTGCTGACTTCTTAATACCAGCACTCACACATGAATTAACTGTGTACAGTGTGAGAAAATAGCAATTCACTTACTTAGGACTGCTGCAGCTTTGATGTTAAAGGTGTGGGTTGTGATATCAGAACAACGGTCGATGCTGAAAGCAAAATCTTGCTGGGGATCTATTTGAAGACACAAAGCAGTGGGTTAAAAGTGGTATCTTCAATGAGATACTGACTGTATAGGAGAAAACAATAAAATACAGAAGTGTTATAAAAAACAAATGACATATTCCTTAAAAGTTCTCCAAGAAGTGCTCTAAGCTCCCCATACCCTGTGTTCAGTAGCTACTTCTATCCTTCCTGCCTCTTCGGTCTGAAGCACACTCAGATGATAAGCTCTGTGAGGTCAGAACCTACTGTGTAGGAAAATGAGGCAAGATGAAAGAAAGCAAGTTCCCCACAGTGGTGGGTAGGCAATACTTATTCAATGGTGAAGTCTCAGCACAACTGCTCTTCCCAGACTCTTCACATTGCCATTCCTTCCTCAGCACTGATGAGCAATTGGTCATGAAGATGTTTTTTAATTAATTTGTATCACAAGATGGCTTGGTGAAGCTGATTAGGAAACTGAATTCTGGAGTGGGATGGAAAGTCCAAAACTGAAAATAAAATTAACTGAGATGCTGCAGTACTTTTTGCTGGCTCCATCATCCTGTGATGCTTCTAAGCCAGAAAATATTCTACATTTCTACTTTTTCTGGGAGACTTTAGCAGAGCTATGGGGCCAAAGAGAGCCCTTTGACTGACAATTGTCATGAATGTGATTCTTTCCAGGTCCTACTAATGCCTTAGGTTTTAACTCTTATATTTCTTCGAATCCTATATTGCTAGTGTAACTCTGAAGTTTCCTGTAGCTTGTTAAATGCTGTTCTCTTGTGCTAAGATAGACATAACAAAGCCTCTCTAGCTTGCTCTCCAAGGACACCCAAGGAGACCAAGAACTGTAAACCATCATCTTGGGAAAGGGGGGCAAGCTTGGGGAAATTCCATCACTGCCTGTGTTCTGGTTTGGTCAATTTATGCTGATATAAAATTGTGAAGAACTCGTGACCTGTCATCCATTTTGGGATCCACTGAGGCAGGACCCTCTGAAGCCTATAGTGTACCTCTGAAGGCCTTTCAAATAAATACCTCCTTTATTCCTGTCTAGTCTCTCTTTCTAGGTAGCCATTTAAGGCATCACTACAGTACCCCTTTCTCTGCAAAAACTCTAAAACTCTTGTAAAAACATTATTATTTTCCTACCATTTCCACCTTCTTCATTGCTAGCCTCCATGAGACTTGATGCTGTGCCTGAAGGCATGCTGATGTGTCACTCTGGTGACAGGCAGCAACAACCACTGACAGCTCAGCTGCTGCAACCAATAGAATGTGCAAGTGTTTTCCAAGGCTGTGGCAGGAGGGGAAAGATTTGGCCAGTTTGGAAAAATACCTTGAGCCTCAAAGCTTACTTTAGGCATAGTTTTGTCCCTCATTATGGCTTTCCAGCCAGCATGTACATCCAACATCATTCTCTGTGGAAAAAAGAGAAGCAACTGTGGCATGTGCAGAAGCAGCCATAGGCTCCTTGGTTTACACAGATCTGGTAGTGACAAATATAGACTTGGGAACGGACTTCTGTTTCTAAGTTATTGTTGCTTGAGCTGATCTTCTCACTGAATTGAAAATAACAGGTTGGGAGACTTTCCCTTTGATGCTGTGGTGAAACTTGAGTCACGAGCGTCCTCTGTGAGGCTGAGCCAGCATTCCCATAGTCTAACCCTGTTTTTGCAGCAGTGCCCCACAACTCTAGCAACTGGCAAACAGCAGCCTGTGTGACCAAAACCTGATTGCTTAGAGGGGATCACAGAATGGATGAAAGTGTTGGGAGGACCTGGAGGGCTTGAACTAAGCCAGGCTTTTTGAGCCCACAGATTATCAATGTGGTCTAAAAGGGGTGCCCGAGCCCTAAATTCTGGTAAATTAAAATAATTGTTTAAAGGAGGGAGATAAAAGACACTGGTATTTCCCACAGCTCTGTGTCCTCGTGCTGGATTTTTTCCTTCACACCACTAAAGCAGTCTCTGCAGCTGCATAATCTGCTTGGGACAAAAAGTGCCTAGAGTTGTTTATCAAGTGTGACCAGAGTCAGAGGGTTGTCTTTTCTCTTATTCCTGTCAGTTCAAACCTTGTTTTTGCAGCTTCAGAAGCTGTTGGAATCGGTTAGGAGAGCAGTTTCCTGCAACAGCTGTGGAAAGCATGTCAAACTTCTCTTTTCTCCAGGACTGTTACTCCTGCTTCCCCTGTGGTTTCTACCATCTCTCAGGGCTTGGTTTCCTCTTGCCTCTGGACTTCTGCTAGAGCTCCTCTTGTTTCTGTTTTATATGTGGTGAGATGATAAGGTTCAGGAAGCAGCTGCTCAGATTCAGAGCAATTTGGGCATTGATGCCTACAATAGTGCTGGTTGTCAAGTTACTAAAATTGTTGGTTCTGCAATTTCCAACTGGTTATGGTCAAACATGGCACTGGAACATATATGATGGTCTTTGTTTTTCAAAGATACTAGGCTGTACTTTAGTGAAAAAAATTAAATCATTATGTTAGGGCTAGAAATTGAACTTTTAGTTTAAAATTTCTCATCAGTAACTGAGTGGAAAGGGTATGTTCATGAAACCAAGCTTTTCTGGAAAGCTTGGGCTTCTTACAATGACCCTGATCTCAGGGTTATTTTAGTTTGGATGTCTGTTTATTTCTATGGGTTGAGCTCCTTTGAGAGATGACACATTTCATAGTGCATTATAGCCATGGATGTCTTTTACTGCACTGCTAGTGATGCAGCATAGGATCCTGACATATCCAAGAGGTGTTGTCTGGTCCTCAGAGAGTGTGGAAGCACTCGCATGAGAAATTCCAGCAAAATTTGTGAATAGGAGCACTTGGATTTTGTGTTGTTACTCTGTTACTGAGAAATATAAAATTTTCCACTGCCAAGAGAACACTCAATTAATATTCTGACCATCCCTGTGGAAATTCCTGCTCAGACTTTGCAATCCAGCTTTGCAATCTTAGATACTGTGGCTTGTATGGGGGCCTCCAGGAAATCAATTGAGGGGATGGCTGTGTAGCTAAAGCTATGGTGCCTGGGAGCTTGGATTCCCAAACATATTGGGAGAAAGGTTGCTACTATAACGAAATTAATGAAAATAGTGGGGTTTAGCCACTTGATAAGTGAAGAAGTCTGTAAATTCAGCTGGGTTTTATGCACTAAGGGATTGTGCCATACCCCTCTTTCCTGAAATCATGAGGAGTCCCTCCTGTGGCAAAGGCAAGTCAAGGCAATTGCCATGTTTGTTTTTCATCTCAGATGTACAACTGTGAGTCACTGTGTGTCTCCTGTGGAGGTTTAATACTTATTCTTCCTTGTTTGCCTCAATCTGAAGTGAGCTGGTTAGACTGAAAAAAATACATGTTATGTCTTTCACGTGTGCAGAGCAATAACATTTACTGTTAGATCTCTAAAATATGTGGGGCTGCCCTTCAGCCTTCCACTTCCCTGCAATGTTTCATGGTGCACAGTACTGTATGTTCCCAGACTTCCCTCCACCTACTCCCTTCAATCTGCTCCCTCTTCCATAATTAAAGCTAGAAACTCTTTAACTGGTTGCAGAATTCTTCTTTTCCAGTTCAGCTTTGATATATCACCAACACTCATAATGTTGTTGGAAATTTTGCAAACACATTGAGGTTTATCAGCAAAAATCTGCTTACTGAGGGGGAAAAGGGCATTTTTTGTGTATCTTGTGAGAAGGACTTGGGCTGCAACACATTTACAGCAAGCATGAAGGTGTCTGGAAGCAGGATTTTGACTCAAGTTTCTCTCTAGACGGTTCTAAATCTTTAGGGCAACTGCTCTGGGAAAGGGGAAAGTCTTTGGCTTTTGTAAACAATCAGTGCACTCCAAGATCTTCCAGACATGTTATCTGAACCTGATGCTGTGGCTGATGCTGAGTTCCCAGCTGTATCTAGCACTGAAGAGTGGCTTCTGTAGTACAGTCCTGCTTTGTGAGAGGTGAATTTGGGATGTGCCTGGCCTCTTGCCACAGATCACCCCTTACATGGTTTAGTGTCAGCTGAGCCCATGCATCCCACTGCCCATTTCACCCTTACCCAAGTAACCCTGGCAGAGATTTGTTGCTATATTGACTTGGGATATGCTTTTCCATGTGCACTGGCACCACAGTGCAAGATTTCATCCTGACTTACTATTTCAAGGTGCTTGCAGTGATGGGTTTGGCTGGGTTTTTCTTAGAAGACTGAGCAGGTGTGTGTAGTATAGCCTAGAAGCACAGATGAGTTCCCAAACTTTTCTTTCTAGAGTTTTCGTCCTCTGCTTTTGTTCTTGGCAGGAAGGTCATAGCTGAGACAAATTTGCAGCAGTGTAACCTCAGTGACGAGGACAACAGATGGGAACTCCCTTTTGTGCCCTGGTTACTGCAGTTGTGGGGCCAGTGGCTCCTGCCCCTGCTGAACGTGGGTGTGCACAAAGGCGCAGGGCTGTGAGCTGGGCTGTCCTTACAGCCTCCTGGGAGGGGATCTTCAGAGCACAGGATGAAGTGGACAGCTGGGAATGATAATGTGCTAACCCACTGTGGCTATGTCCCTCAGAGCCTGAGCTGCTAGATGACTAACTGGGCATTACAGAAACTGCATGGACAGATGGGAGGCACCTGTTCTAGGAATTTTGCTGCGCTGGTGCACAAGAGCCTCTGTCTTTTATTCTTCTCTCTCCCTCCCCCCATCTTTTTAACTATCCTGTACTGGCTTCACTCTCATCTGAATCTGCTCTAAAATCATGTTGTTTCCATATGAGCATGAAAATCAGTGATATGAGTGAATAGCAGCAACAAGCAGATGAGCTTTGCTTGTAAAAGTCCACATCTGTAAGCCTTGGAGTGGTAAGAGGACCCTCCAAACTCATAAGCTTTGGGTGCTTCAAAAGAATACTTTTAGGAGCAGATAAGCCATAGAATTGAATCCAATGGCATTGACTGCAGTTGGCCAGGGTCATATAAGGACAAGCTGGTGCTAGAGGAGAAGGAAATTAGCACAAGGAAGAAACATTTAGCAATTACCCAATACTCCTCACCTTCAAAGCTCTTAATAAAATTAAATCATTAGTCTTTACAACATTCAAGGTGATGAAAGGAGAGGGAAAGAATGAGGAACTGTTTGGGATTTCAGACTTTATGTATTTGTTCAACAATTTCCCTTTAATGTCTATTTAAGTAAATTAACCTGAATGCTCAAGGTTATATTTGACACTGGAATCTACTTACAAGGTGCTGAGGAAGAAGCATCAGGTGAATTAGCAGCTCTCTGGTTATGCATCTACATTTCCCTGAGCACCTTCAGTTTAATGAACTTCCCTTTGGGCCTGCCATCGCTGCATGCCACTGCCACATCCAGACGTGTCTGGGAGGGGCAGAGTGACCCTCTGTTCAGAGGAGAGCAGAATAAATTGTGAGACTCACACTGGCTGTGTCTACTTTATCATGAGGCTGCTTCATCCCAAGATGTTTGCCTTACCCATGACCAGCTCCGGGCTTATGCCTAGTTCAGACAGTCACTCTGGCCTCATTTGCAGAAGTCACTGTGTGTTTTATCACCTGAACTTTTCTGGCTTGCTTAGGCAACATAGAAGGAATAAGAAAGGTTAGAGTTCGTGTATCCTTAATGTCCTGGGGTTACAGACTGTGAGAGTTCCTCTTTGCAAACAGTGCTATCAACTTGTGGTCTCTGAGGCTGCTTAAACCCAAACTTCCAAAGCTTTTGGAGATGTCTAATGGAGTGAATAACTCTGCTTCCTTTCTGATAAAACTTACATGGTTGTAGAGCAAAGCCTGAAGATTTGATTTCAGTATAATCTATAAGCTAAAATAGCCCAGGATGCTAGCAAAAGAAACTTAAAATGCGACTTAAAAAAAAAGTGTTTATGCAAGTTAAATAATTTCCAGTCCCCTCTCAAGAATACTGGACACTAGTAATGCATAGAGCAGTTATATATTCTTGGTTAGATTAAGGCACAGGCATTACTGGCTGGTGCTTATGGCCTTCCTTTCGGAGCACGGTGATTTCATTTTCTTACAAAATTGGTTTAAATAAAAGACAAAGATTTTGTCTCCTGCTATTTAAAATAAAAATCTTTGCTGAGTATAACTGATGTCCAAATGGGCAAATATTCAGAAACAGTAACTCAGAAGGCTTCTCCGAATGTCAGGTGGAGAAGGGAGGAAGGGATTTACTGGCACCAGACTGATGTGATGAGGTGGAGGCAAGCCCCTGTAAAGACAGAAGGTGTGAGGGGCTCTTTGCAGCTGCAGGCCTCCGTTTGGGGATGGGGGTGTCATTAGCAAGCATAAAGCAGCCTTGACAAAGCCATGCCCTAAGTCTCCCTGCCCTTTCCTCCCTGAACCACCTTTCCTGAGAGCAGGCTTGTTAGAGCTGTTGGCCAAGGCTTGAAGGGAGGCTCAGTGTCGGAAGGTTCTTGGAGCCTTTCCTAGCTTTTGCCAGAGGTCGTATTTGGAAAGGGGGGTTTCTGTGCCTTGTGTAGTATGGCAAAGCTTTATCCAAGCCTGTTTAACAGGACAAAACTGAAAGATGCAGGCTGTGAGAGATCGCATATATAGATCTGTACTTGATAATCCTGACTTGTCCTAGTTAGCTTGAGAGAGAAAGGCAGACAGGGCAGGCTTCAGCTACAGCAGTGTAACAAGAAAATACTGCATTAATTTAGGCCCAGCAGGGACTGTATTAGAGAGAGAAAGTCTTTGTTCTTCTGTTAGTAAGAAAACACCATGCACTGCATGAATAAGATGCTTACAGTAACTGCCTGTATTCCTAATCAGAGCTGTCTCTTCCCTCTTCAATGTGGTTTTTTTTAATCATTTTTTCATACTGCCCTACTTGAGACTGAGATCTCTGGACATCAGTGCTTGCCAGAATGACTGGGGATTCACAACAGACTTTCAGACTTGTGTCAGAAATAGAACCAAACGTTGCTGTAAACTGCCCTGCTGTCAGACACATGCCATGCTCTGAGATAGCAGCTATACCGCTGATTATACAGAACAGTAATCAGCAGCATATAAATGGGCTAAATGTTCCTATTTTCCCAGGATGGGTTTAAATCCACCACAGGAGCATGGCAGTAAGCTACAGTTGGAATGGCACCCTCCCTCTGCTGAGGAAACTAGCTGGGTTCCCACCTGCCTGATCACCACTGGATCATTTGACAGGAGCCATCCATCTTGAGGTGAAGAGGAAACTGAAGCATTGAATTAATTTGTGGTAGTTTTCAAAATGCTAGCTTTTGGCAACTAGAAGCTCTCCTGAGTATAAAAGCAGCATCTGGAACAGACCAAAGGGTTTTGATTTGGTACATGGTGAATCTGTAAAGGGCATTTGGACATCTTGTCCCTGATGGCCGCTGTTTCTCCCTAGTTTTAGGTTGCTTCCTTAAAGTTGGGGCAGTGACACCAACACACAATAATGCTGAAGTAGTTTTTTCATTTTTGAGGTGTTAATTTTTCTTAGAATATTTTGGATATTTTTCCTGATGGATATTAAATTGCTGTTAGCACCTGATCTCCTGCCTCTATTTTCTTTGCTAAACCGTAAGCATAGTAGGGTCCAGAGATATTTTGAGGCCTTGATGACAGTTCTAGATGAGATGATGTGGCAATGTCAAGAAAGTGTAGCAATGCTTTATTGCTTAGAGGCTTACAGAGAAAGGTTTACATAGGAGCACTTACTATCAACTATGGTTTGTTCTTGCTCCTGACTTCATGCAGTTAATGTGCCTTTTGATAATTTCTGCTTTATGTCAAATTTTTTTATCTCAAATTGTTAAAATGGCTGCGACTCACCTATTCAGTGTATTAGAGTGCTCCCTCCATAGACTCAGATTCAGTATCCAACAGCAAATGACAGTATTGCCTTGCCCACAGTATTTCTTGACTACTGTAATATACCATTTTTAGGTATGTCTGTCCTATATATTTTCAAAGGTGAGAACATATTTTTATATGGCTTGCCTCCTGAGCTGTTCCCACTCATCCTTACATTTACCTTAGTGACTCAGTGGCTACAGTGACCAAAGACGTGGCAAAAGTCAGTAGGTGAAAAACATGCCAACCAGATTAGATTTATCAGCTGGAGATAAGCAGGAGAGGCCGTCACACATAAACAACCATCTTTTGCAGTCCATGGTGCAGGACCTTAATTGATTTGGTGAAGAATTTGGCACTGTGAGGAAACCACTGAGAACTAAATTAGATGGGAAAATTTAAAGCCTGGTGGGACAGGTTCAGCTGAGGTTAATTCTCTCCACTACTAGTCTCATTGGAAGCATTAATATTGATTTTACTGAAAGATTTAAAGTCTAGGTACCGAAGATAAAGTTTTTGCCAGAGTACCTTGGAGGTATGAAACTGTCTCTGGCTCCTCTTTGCCATTTTCCTTTACATTTTAAAACTTACTAAGTACTCTCCACCCCTGAAAGAAGGGTAAAATGATGTTCAGAACCACCTCAAGAGTTCACGTAGCAAAAGAAAGTTTAAATCCTCTAATTAGATGTGAAGAATGAAATAGATGAGATAGTTTTAATTCATGGAGGGGCCAGAATTTTAAAAGAAGATTTGCATGTGCACTCATAACTATGCTACCTTGATTGTGATTATAGTTTCAGTTTGTTAGGATCTCGTGCCACAAATATACATGTACACATCTGGTCTTCCCCTTGGAATAAGTAAGTTATACCAGATGAGTACAACAGCAAAGCTATGACTGTAGGATGGCTTGGACAGAGTAAACAAACAAAAAAGTTGTTTTCAAGTGGAATTCTTAAGTTCTTTGATTGTTTGCCCACTAGCAATCTATGCAACAAAAGATCAGAGGGTGTCGTGTGGCTTTAAATAATTTAGAAGCAGAAGCAATTGCTGGAGACTGTTTGAGGAAAATAAATAAATAAGTCCAAGAGAAGCATCTGGCTCAATCTGTCTGCCAAAAGCCCAAAGAATAACAGAAAAAGAACCTCTTTTTACCAAGTGTCTAGAAGAATTTTTGCCCTGAAAAGGCATGAGTGAAAATTTTTTTGCAGACCTTTCTTTCCCAGCTGAAGCTATCAGATTACTTACAACCTTTAAGTGAAGAATGTAAGTGTGTGGTCAGGGAGGGAAAAGTACTAGCTACAGGGGTTGACATAGAGAACAGAAAGTGATACCCTGTAAAATTAGTGCTGCAGTGATGTCAGTTTAACAGTACTGTTTACAAGTTGGTATTGCTGATTGAGCAGGACTGCGTGTTACAGATATATTTAAAAAAAAGGAACAAGTGGACTTTAAGAAAAATAGTATCTTTCATCTCTCAGTATGTAGGAGAAAGTATGAGGAGGACCCTAGTAAGCCTGAAACTATTCATAAAGGACAGACAAATCATCAGGAAATTGTGAGCTAATTAGTCTGCCTCCACTTGTTTTATTTTAAGCACTGAAAAGTTCCCTCAATACAGAGTTTAACAGGAGCATGTCTATACTGCACCGTCGGACCAGAGCAGGTTCTACACCCTGTTGAGTCCAAGGGGTCATTGTAACAGAGATCCAAATCTGAGCTCACACATTTTGAAGAAAAGCCATACAAATAAGAGTTTCTCTATCTATCTACTAAAGCAATCTACTGCAAGTGTGTACTGAAGTGGGCTGTGCTGCCCTCTCCTACTGTACCACTGGGGGCCAGGAAAAATGTTTCTAGAAATGACACTGCTTCAAGTGTGACAAGAACTATGCAAGCAAACATGGAGATCATTGGACATAAGTTCAGCCTGACTTTCCTCTGTATTGTCACATAAAAATAATTCTCTGGATTACGAGATTGCCCTGGTTCTTTGTCTGGCAGAAGACATGAATTAAAGCAAGTGGTTACCCATATCCTTATGTATTTTATTATTTTAAAATCTGTAGATACACAGATATAAAACTTATGCAAGGTGCAGCCAATTTCATATTTAGGTTCTGGAGGTTGAAATGAATACTGATTGTTTGCTCCTTGTCCTGAAACTTTAATGGCTATTAACCTTGCTTCAGAGGGAAGAGAGAAGAAAAGGCAAACAAAATCAGATATTAATTGGGAAAATGTGTTTGTCTATGATATTTAAAAATCTCATGTGGTCTGAATAGTGTTTTATAAAACCTTGGTGTATTTCTGAAGATGACATCTTTGAATACTACTACTTTGACCCTTCTGAAAATCTCACTGAAATTCCCTGTTATTTACTCCAGTCCACAGAAAACGAAGTCCTTAACGGTTGATGGTGTCCATACCCTTTATTAGAAACTTCTGCCTTATCAGTCTTCCTTTCTGCACTGTAAAGAAACCTACAGTTTCAGGGAGTGGGCAGCTCTGAAATCTCCCAGGTCCTAATCTAAACATAGAACTTAAATAATCACCAAGCATACTGGTTTGCATTTGCTGGTCGAAACAAAAGCAGGGATTCTGAAGCGCTAAAGTGTTGATGCAGGCCCACCCCTTTCAAGAAAGAGCTGTAAAAATATTTTTCATGTGTCTGCAGGAACAATCACCTGCTTTCCCCTATGAAGGGGATCCCATTTGAACACTACATAGTAAGAATGTTTTCATGGCTAATTAAGACAATTAGGCTTTACATGAATGATCTAGAAGCAGGTGCTGGTAGACGTGTTTAGGAGTTATGTTCTGTAGTCTCTGACTGCATTGCACTTTGCACTTCCAAGTGGATGCCTATTACTCAAATAACAGTGGAATCTGCCCAGGGCACTTTGTTACCATTGCCTACCTGCCCTTCCCTTCCCAGACAATTGGCTTTTAAAATGTAGCTGGAAAGATCAAAGGCATTATTACAGGGAAATTAAAAGGGATAGAAATTGGCCATTAGTGTAGCAGGTTCTTTTCATGTCTGTGCATAGACTTGCCAATTACGGTTCTCTTTTCTCAGTCAGAGATGTTAACCTGTGCTGCTTTTATCTCGGGATCTCTGCCCAGGTTTCTAAAGTGATTTGTGGTCATTTGAGATCTTCCTTCATTTTTGTCACTTGTTCCTGGGAGGAAGAGTGGCCCTAATAGGAAATGTCTTGCTATTTCTAGACTGTCTCGGTGTTATGTCTCCTGTGGTTACATAGAGAAGGCAGCATACTGTCTATTTACTTTACTTTTAGACCACCTGTCTCTCAGCTTGATTTTCTTACCATGGACTTGCTGCTGAGAATTTTTGTCTGATTTCTTTTAGATTACTTTTTTACAGTTGCATTATACTGATCACTAGGATCTTTTCTAGCCCTTTCTTTTGATGCATGACTTGGAGTCCTGGTTAGAGAACATCTAGTCTGATGTGGCTGAGTGGGAATGGAGATGCTTTCTATAGTATCCAGAGCATGGGCTGAGGCTGGGGACCTGATGCATGCCTGTATCTTACGTGCTATAGGAGCAGGATGCAGCTAGAACAATTGCCTGTGACTGGCAATTGCGACTTACTCCTGGGTACAGGAGATTGCTACACTTTCTCTGTCTTAATTATCCACCAAAACTTCTCTGTTGCATTAATCACAGTTATATTAGCCCATATTTTTGACTTTAGTCAGATTTTTACTGCAATATAGAAGAGGATCTGATAAACAACAAAGCAAAAATGGGTACTTGGCTCCTTTTTAAATGCTCAGACTGAATTCTAATAATTTGTTGATAGAGGACATTCAGCTTCAGAAACAAGTTGTGAAGTACTTGGTTAAAATTCTCTCAACCTCCTTCTATTTTACTTGATTCAATCCTAATTCACTAATAACATCCTAGGGTCTATAGTAACAACATTAGAGGTGAAATCCTCGCCCTCTTGAAACCAAGGCAGTCCTTTACCCAAGATTTTGTACTAGTTACCTCACTGTAGCTCCTTTATCCCCAAAATGGGTCATCCTCTGATATCTTCAGTGCAGCAGGAAATACCAAAGGGATTTCTCAGACTGGAGGGATGTATGGGGCAACATTCCTCAGAAATAAATAAGGAGGATGGGCAGTTGCCTAATATCAACTCTGCGTTTGCTGACATTATAAATTTGTCATGAGAAGGTTTGTTGGGAAAGGGTCTTGTCAAACACTAACAAGTCTGTGTCCTTCAGGGTGAGAAAAACTGGCAGGACACAGATGAAAAATGGAGTTATGTTCTGCCCATGTAGTTATGGTTCACAGTGAAATGAAGTAGGGACAAAGCTCTCGCTCTCCTGAAAGGGTGATCAGCACCTTGGGCACCATTGTGAGCTGGCCAGTGAGCTCAGTAAGGACAGTGTCTTCTCTGAAGCAGATGTAGACTAGTGTACTTGCATTTATCCTCCTCACCTATAGATTTTTGGGCTCGACCCCAAACACCTTATATTCTTCTCCTTTATACACACTGCCAGATTATGAACTGCATCAGCAGCAATGCAGATGGTGTATCCTTGGCTGATGCTACACATGTGGAAGCCTCTGGACTAAGGCAAGGCAGGACACTGTGATGGCAGTTGTGAGTTGCCTCAACTTTCATCTGACAGAGCAGTAAGGGAGCAAGGAACCTGACTGCAAACAAGGAATTTTATTTAATTCTTGCATTGTTTCCACATCTGTGTAATCTTTTAATCTCGCATAGCTGTGCCCAGGAGAACAGAAGACCACTCTAAGTGGTGGGACCTGACCTCTATGATCTCTGGCTCGTGCTTCTCAAGCTGTGAATTCCCCCTGACTGAATATACCTCTTATCTTTCTGTTCATGGCAAACCAAAAGAAGTGACAGAAACAAATGACCCTGAACAAATGCATATTGTTAGCTAGGTTAGTGATGGGCACAGTAAGAAACAACATTCAACTGGCACATGCCAGCAGACAAATTCATCATACTTTGAATTGATGCAAACTAGCCTGTGCCTCTGTGTCAAGGCATCTCATGCCGACTGAGACCTGTTGAGGGAACAAAATTCACTTATGCAATAAATTCTTACTAAAATGAAGATAATACCAAAGTTTGCATTCAATATCTAATTAAATATTTTCTTAATGCATTATACCCATTTATAGAATGTGAAGCCTGACTTTAGTCCCCTGGGAGCAGGCCAGTAAAGAATAGCTTTACAAATATTTATTTACTTCTCTTGTCCCTCATTGGCTTTATTTTAATGGGTGTGCAAAAATGCATGAAAGCTACAGGCGAGGAAAAGCCCCCGGGAAAACCCTTTGTAACTGGATGAATTGGAAAAACAAACTCTAGGGTGCTCATTTGCCATGAATCGCTTTTCAAATCACGTGCGGAAAATGAATGAGGCGTCTGTGAATCTAATTCCCTTTGTCCCAGTTGTAAAGCAGATCAGCACAATAGGAGAGGCACACGGCCAGCAAAGCAAGAGGTGGGAAGCAGGCACCATTCAGTGAATTCATTTTCAGTGAATTCCAGTGTTGCTTGCTCCTTTTCTTCTCTACAGATTTAAAGAACAAATAAAACCCTGTGATCCCTGGGAAATGCCTCTGGTAAGGGCTGCTGCTGAAGTCTTGCTAAGCACAGAGGCAATGGCAGAGAACATGAATCCTTCCCACTGTCACACTACATCACTTGTCACTCCAAGTGGGAGGAAAGAAAGCACATCACAGCCTCATCTCACATTAGGATAGAAGCAGATCAGTGTATTGAAGAGCCTGTTTCATCCCAGGGGTAAAAAAGTTAAAGACCTAGAGTCTTCCTATTTTTTTTTTTAACCTAACTTCAAGATAAAAATCTTGATCGTCTCTTTAATGCTAAACTGGGTTTTTCACAGCAGTTTATTATTCTGAATTAAGTTAGATTTTTTCCTCTTTATTATCTTCAAAATACAGTTAGATTTGTGTGTGTGTGAACCAAAACCAGCTATACTTGAAAGATGTAAAATATTTTAGATGTGAAACCCAGTGCAGGTTTGAGACTGTAACCCTTCCATTCATTGCCTGGCTTATAAGCATCACTCACTGCATAAGAACAACTCTGTCAAGCAGCTAAAAGGAAAATGGAAATGTAAAAAAATCTCACCACAGCTTTTGTAATATATTTCCAAGTTGTCCTCTTTGCAGACTGTGTGCGTAGGCCATTCTGTGCTGGCATTGATGTAAAGGAGGACTAAGACGAGAAGAAGAACATTTGATGTCTTCATGGTGGTGGTGGTAGTTTGCAGGATCACTTCTGTCTCTTGCTAACACTCTGGAGGGAGGTGTTCCTTTCTCCAAGGGACACGGGAGTTACAACATTCGTGCCTGCAAAAGGGTTAAGTGAGCAAGTGCAGCCTCAGCTTCCCACAATGTGGTGTAAACAAGAGGCTAATCAGAATTGGAGGGTGTTATTTCCGTGTACTTAGACTTCTGCTTTCTGCTTGGTGTAAAACTAATGACAAATGAGCTAATCACACCTACTCACTGCCCAGCATAGTCCTGCCTGGGTTCCTGCTGGAACAATGCAGCAATGTGTTTATTTCTCCTCCTGCTGCCAGTTTCTTCTCTTGAAGTCAAAGCATTTGGGACAAGACTCCAGACAGGCTTATTTTGCAGCCTTCTGGCTAAAAAAAGTTGCGATCCAAATTGCCCCATCTTAATCACACAAAGTCAGCCCAAATTTTGGAAGATGAACAGTTTGGTCTCTATGTTTTTCCTAGTAACAAATCTGTCGTCTGGAGGGAAGGGAGGTGCATCTGATAAAGCTGACACCACATAAGCAAGTCTTGAAACTTTTGGGAACAAATTCTTTCTGCTTGACTATGCTAAATCCTTCATTTACATTGATTTTGTTCAGTGGTTTTTGGGAACATACAATTTAGCAGGATACCCAAGTGGGTAAACCTAGAGTTAATTTTTTTCCTCCTGTCTTCCTGGTTATTTAATGGCCCTCTAGTGAAAATCTGCATTTGTTATTTGCACTAGCTCTGTTAAAGCTGTGCTTTATGCAGAAATTAGTTGCTGGTGCAGATGGCAGGGATTGATCAGTAGGGAAAGAAGGGAGAGTTCCTTCATCTCCAGTAAAATTCTCTGATTCAGTTTAAGATCCAGGACTGGAATAGAATTTCAAACTGCAGTTGCCAGAAAGGTCTTTTTCTGGACAGAGCACCAACTGGAAAAATGCTACAAGCTAAATTCAGCCCTAAAGCAAATGTCTGCAATAGTCTTCTCTGAGCTGGCAACAAGAAAGTGGCTCTTTAGCATAACAGAGTTGGGTAAAAGATCCCATTCAGTCTTTCTTGCTCTGAAGGCTGCAAGTATCATTTGCTCTGCCACTGAGTAAAGCTGAACGGGGGAAAACTTACGTTGTTTAGTAAACAGGAAAGCAACTAACAAGATAATTATGAAATAATGCTAAATGGTAGAGCTATTCTTCATGCAAAATCCTGGCCTTAAATGAAGGTAGTAAAAGTAATCCCACAGATTAAAGAGGCAGCCAAGATTTCAACCACAATGTATTAAATTTAAAAGCCAATTCAGTGCAATCCAAGAGACCTTGATTTAAATAATGAGGCTCAGGTTTGCTTCATATTTTTGGATGCTATCATAATGGTAAATTTTATATCCAGGGCCAGAGTGAGAATCCAGGCAACTGTCTTTAGGCATGGAACATATATGAGTCGCATAATGAGATCTGAATTACAGATCTGCTTGGACTGGACTTGGGTTGTACCCTGCAGATAGCTGACAAAAGCAAGAGCAATTGAAAAGGGAATAGTAGGGAGAGACAATGTCTAGGGCTACTGTAATACATTTAAACTAAAATCACATAAAATAAAAGTGTCTTTCCACAAAGGTCTACAAAGATAGTGAAAATTGTACATTGCAATATATTACAAAACACAAAGTACTTCAGAGCAGGACCTTGAGAATGTCACTTCCAGATTTTTTTTTTTTAGGAAAGACATCATCATGGTCTTTCACTTAAAATGTTAGACTAATGCTCAATAGCAATGAACAAAGCAAATTAAAAGACAGGATAAAAGCTTCAAAGAGAGACCCACTGGGGATCATTCAATAAACAAACCAAATCAGGATCAGGACTACTCCTGAGATGAAAATCATTGGAAGTTGCAAAATTACATGGGAGAAAGCAAACGTGCTTGGCCTGCTTTTACTCTTCTCTGCATGGCTGCTTGTCCACACTGCTGGGAGCAAGTTATTGGGTTAAATGGAACTTTGATCTGGACTAGAATGGTTTTCCTGGACAATGTTGTTTTTTTTTTTTTTACCATCCTTCCCTCTGCCTGCCCCATCCTGTTGGAACAGTGCAGTCCTCTTGGCAGAAGGCAACTTCTCTGCAGATATCTGAGTGTCTTTGCCTTGCCTTGTGGAGATTTTGGTCTAAGAACAAGTAGACAGCCTGGGAACATGGAACAACACTGGACTTGTGGTATACAAGACTTCCTGCTTCACTGGAAGTAGGATGCCTGGGGTAGATCTAGCAGAAACCAAATACGACTTGTAGCTGAGCTTGGGAGCTCTGACATACACAGGCACTGTTTCCCCGTCTGGTGCATAGACTCTCTCTTGCTCTTTTAAGATAGCTCTTTCATCCTTTTTTTTTTTTTTGGCAGTGCTCCTGACACTGACTCAAAATGACAAGTCACAAGATTTTTTTGTGAGTGCGAGGTTGGAACGTGTGTCTCAAGCAGGTTTTGGGTAGCCAGTGTTCTGAGGGGAAACCGCCATGATAAAGCTAATGTTTTGGAAAGCCATGCTGTCACTTCCACTTTGTCCCACCATGTTGTTCTTTCTCAGTGGGAAGGGAATTTTACTTGGAGTGGTTCAAGTTTTACAATGTGTGCT
This sequence comes from Vireo altiloquus, assembly GCA_013396875.1. Classification (NCBI taxonomy): domain Eukaryota; kingdom Metazoa; phylum Chordata; class Aves; order Passeriformes; family Vireonidae; genus Vireo; species Vireo altiloquus. The sequence continues at coordinate 506,050 of VZRF01003382.1, read as the reverse complement.
GCAGACACTGTTTCACCATTTCATTCCCTGTGTAATCCTTGTATCTCCTAGAAAGAGCTTTATTACCAACTCCATATGTTCTGAGAACTACTTTCCCTTCAAACAGCCGAAGCCTGTGGGATGAGAAACTACATCTAAATGAAGTGGTATCAGTTCTGGCAGAGGGAATTCTGTTTTGGCACATTGCTTATCTGGCCAACAAGCGCATTTCTTTATCTGCCTGACTGAAGGTTTTGACCATGGAGATAAACAGCTAAAAAAATGTCTGCAGAGAAAGTTATTTACCTAGAGGGGCAGTGGCTTCATATACCTAGAGCACTCTTTACCTTGTTCAGATGTTTTTGACATATTAAAGAGTGAAAAAATCTCTTGTTCCCTATCAAGAAGATTATTTTATCTGTAATGTAATTAGGAAGAGTAAAGAGATGCAAGGCACACTGGTAAGCAGATTATGTTACATTACTATCTGTAACTTCTTGGGTTGTCTGAAACAAGATTGCTGATACAGCAAATCCCCCCCCCCCCCCCTTCCCCCACTGCCAAATGTTTGTGCTCACACAGCATACTTGCCCTTGAATTGTTTCATTACTCTCTGGGTTCCCTGCAGAGGCTTAGCTGGTCATGGGGCTTGGTGGTCCAAAGGAGCCTCTTGCTTGCACTCATACAGCTGCACCCACACTCTGACTTTTGCCAAGATAGTATAGGTATGCTGTTTTTCCTATCCTCTCAGCCAAGTACTTGTGTTTGCAAAACTTTTTCAAATGTAGACCTGGATAATTCTTCACCTCAGCAGTGGGGTTTCCTCTTAAGAGTGTGTTTTATTTAAGGATTTTTTTTTCTCTGCTGAGCAAGTCCAGTATCAGGTGAGTCCTAGCCAAAGTTTAAGTTCTTTCTTTCCAGTCGAAGTCTTTTTTTCTTGCCTTTGGCATCTTTGCATGCCTGTATCATACAATGAAATGTTGCCAGAGGGAAAACTTCATATTAAAAGCTTCACTGATTTATCTTCCTTTCTCTTGCAATTCCCTCTGAACAAAAGCTTTCTGCTCATATTTCTCAGCATGGATCTCCTTCTAGTCAAAGACAATGAGTGAAAATTTCTCAGCAAACAGACAAGACTTTCCAGAGGTGATACCATTTCTCTCCATGAAAGTAAAATTTTCCTACTGTAATAGTGTAATAGTGTATTTAATATTTTAGTTCAAAAAGAACAGGGCCCAGAAATGCAATACAAGTTAATGTGCCACCCCCTCACCCCCTTTCCAGCTGTACCTGAGAGAAGGTGAGTTTTGTTTTCTGAGATTTCCAGCGCTGGGGATGTTTGAGGTGCTCTGCCCTCAGCAGCGTGCCTGGTGGGGCTCATGCACTTGGAAGCCCTGCCAGGAGCAGAGACCAGTGGAGCCAGAGGCCCCCAAGGCTACTTCCTTCCACGGCGCATGAAAGTTTCTGGGATCCACCAGCCCTGTTAGCTGCCAACCCAGCACCCACGGTCAGAACCCAGCTACTCCAGTCACCCCTTGTCTGTTCAAGCGCTCCAAGACCAAACCAAGGGGCTGAGAGTGTTGCAAAGTGACAAAATTTGATGCAAGCAGGACTTGCAGACTGGGGCTGAGAGTGTTCTGTGCTTTTTGTAACTATTGTAAAGCTGAGCTTTGCTGAGTCCTGACATGCTCTCAGCATAAGCCCTTAGTGGCTGCCTGGGGTTGAACTGCTGCTCAGAACTATCTGCTCTTCATGGAACACTGGTGCTGGTTGAAATATATAGCATAAGTCTATGTGGTTTTATTCAGGTCAGCTTTTAATTTCACTTTGACACCTTATCTAGTAGCAGACTACTCTGTTAGCTACATTTTAAAATTTAACTGCTCATTTTAAAATTAAAGGTTTAAGGAAAAGGGAGAAGTCAGTAGTATGGAGAAAAGGAAAGAACTTTCTTCTCTTTATCATTTATATTAAATGTTCAGAAAACTAAGTTTGTGTGTTGTTACAACTTTTCAGGACTCCGTCTGGAGTCTACAGCCTGTGTGACAGACTAAAGATTCCTGGCTCATCTGCTGCCAAAATGAGAGGGTGTGCACTTGCACCAACATACACACCTTAGGCTGTGCAGCAGTAATAAATGTATACAGTGTAAAGCCTTTCCCTCTCGTTAAAAATTAGTCTTTCCTGGAGCAAACTGGTGGGCAGTCATGGAAAAGTGGTGAAATTAGGCTGCTGTCATGAAGCAACTATGTTCCTCATGTTCAGAGGAGGGCCGCAGAACTGATCAGGGGGATGGAACACCTCTCTTGTGAGGAAAGGTTGACAGAGTTGAGATTATTCAGCCTGGAGAAGAAAAAGTTCCAGGGACATCTTATTGCAGTCTTTCAAGTGTTAAAGAGGGCTTACAAGAAATATGGGGGCAGAGATTTTAATTATGTCTGTAGCAATAAGAGGAGGGGTATTGCTTTGAAACTGTAAGAGTTTACTGTTAAATTAAGTATAAGGAAGAAATTTTTTATGGTGAGGTTGGTGAAACACTGGAACAGATTGCCCTAAGAGCCTGGAAACATTCGAAGCCGGGTTAGACTGGCTCTGAGCAACCTGACCCTGTTGCAGATGTACCTGCTTTTATTGCAAGGGGTTGGACTGGATGACCTTTAAACTTTCCGCAAACCATTCTGTGATTCTAGAGCAGGAAGGTGAGTTTTATATACTATCCCTCTGCCATTTGTTTGCACTCAAGAAGATGCAGGATGAGTTTGTTCTGGTGCTGTCTGGAGAGGATAGTCACGCTTGTGATGCACCTAATATGACATATGTCCCTGAGAAGCGAGAGTGACTGAGAGTTTGGGATGTTATTCTTGGACTAGTGTTGTCGTGTTTGTCAACTTGTCCTCAGTGTGCACATTTGCATAAGGGAATGGGAAGGAGGAAAGCAGACTTAGTAACACAGAGCAGAGACAATGACAAATGCATACATTTATTTGGGGTTTACATCGCATGTTCATGATGCAAATGTATGTGGCCTGAGACTGAAAAGGAATTCTGGCCTTGGAGTCAGGATAAAAGAGGCAAAACCAACTTTGGTGCAAAGAAAATAGTATTCATTTACTTCTGCATCTCCTCAGTTCCACCAACCAGTCTCAGTAGCTGTGCAGAATTATTGCTGCAGCAGTTAGGTTTTGAAGTGGGTGGGAATTTTCTTGTGAATGCTGTTCTCCTCAGAAAATACCACTTCACTGAATTCAAGGCTTCTTATGGAAGTGCTGGTGCAATATTGTGGAAATGTGCCTTACCAGCAGAGGAATTTTCTCAGCACCAGGACCAAGCACTGAAACTAGAAGAAAGCTCCACTTCCAGCATAGCCTGTATAGGTTAAGGGACTTTTTTACTTCTTGAGAGCTGGAGCTCAAAATATGGGGACTTTTCTTGAGCTAAGAGCTCTGACCTGCCTTGGAAGTGGCTTTCTGTTCAGATGAAGCTCAGAATAGGAGAAGCTTTGAAACCTCAACTTCAAAGGAGTGAGAAAAGGTGTTTCACACTGCTGTATTCTCCCTTCTGTGAACTGCCACTCAGTGCACGGCTTTGGTGAGGCACCTTCAATTAGGTATGGAAACAGCCTTTGTTTTAGCATGAGCTTGGCAGGTCTCATTATGTCAGAAGTCAATCTCTCATGTGTTATCTCATGACTGTGCTCGTGAGCAGGTCTTCAGCCAGGCAATATGTTTAAATTGGTGTTGAATCAGGATCACAGTGGATCAATGGCCTCTGTCAAAACCCAGTGGCCCTTCTGGATCGACTGAATTTGTTTGCCAACACCGAGGTGCTGGAATGTAAATTTGGATCAATGGAGATCAGTGCACGTTAGGCAGTAAGGAACAGCACACCAGGACAGTTGAATTGAGTCATGTGGTATCCATCTGTTTTTGCAACTCTGGCAGAAATGTTTCTCCACTCCTGGTGGAGTGTTTCTCCATCCTGGCTAATGCAGTTTCCTCTGTGTTCATGGGGAAGTGATTCTGTAGAATAAGCTCAGTTTCCTGCCTAGGAAATGCTCAGCAGTGTTCAGGCACTCCTTTCATAATATGCCCTGGGACCTTGTGATAGAGCAGACTCAGCCAAGGACTAGTTAATGTTTGATCTAAGGAACAGAGTTTCTGGCTCTACAGACAAATTCCGTTTACAGGTGACTCAACAGGGCACTAAGTGATATCTATAGGTATCAAATATCTACAGAAAAATGCACCCAGTGCAGTGGTAGAGAATTTCATAGTCACACAAGCATTATGTTGGGGAACTTGGCAACTCAGCAGGGTTTTGGATTGAACAATCATCTGCAAGTAGGGATAATGTCCAAAATAGCTGCCCTTGTGCTTCTGGATCACCTGGCACTGATAGTCTTCCTTCCCTAAAATGATCTAACTGATTTCCACAGAGGCCTGATGTGAAATCTTTAAAAATGGTCTCATAATCATGTACTGGCAGATATGTAAAGAAATGGCTGTTCAGAGAGAGAACTGTAAAAGGGAGAGCAATTGAAAATGTCTCTAACAGCGACAGATATTGTGAACAAGCAGCTTGGCCCTTCCAGGCAAGAAAGCAGAGCTTAAATTAGGCAGTAATTTGGGGTTTCATTGACCTACTATGCCATTTGTTCCCTTTTGGTACCTGAGTGTTCCCTAACCTGTGTTAGTTGTCTCCTTTCTGACTGATGGATGGGGATGTTGGATTTGTTGGGATGCACGCTAAAAATGGAGGCAGAGGATCTACATCTGAAGAAAGACTAAATTTAAACTGGATTCTCATGGATTTAAGAAGTGAATTTCAGACTGGTCAGCCTACTGCCAAAAAGTTGTGAGTCTGATGCAAATGAATTTCATAGCTTCTGCTGACACTCTCCCAACTACATTTTTCCAGAAGTGTGCTAAGGGAGTTTGCAGTTGCTCTCGGCAAAGCTATTCCTGAGTTTATCCTGCTGTTCTCTGACTGTAGAAACACAGGGTTTCTGAGTGTCCCCTAGCCACCAGCATGCTGCCAACAACAAGAACACAGGGAGGTTGCTTTCTCAGTGGCTTGTGCTGTCTTAAATGCTGTTTCAATGGAAGACATCACTCTCTCCACATTGAGCATTTTTGTAATTGTTCAGGGAGAGCTTGGCTGCCACAACTGCATCTAAGGCAGACAGAAAGGGGTGGGAGAGTGGGAGAGAGTGGAAAAGGACATCCATCCCTTCCTTGGGCCCTCAGGAGACAGAGGTAATACAGGGGTGGCTTCAGATGAGGTGCAGTGTTCAAACTTGCTGAAGTCATAGTTCTCTGTCTTCCAAGAGTGCCAGTGCAGTGAGCTATTCTCCATCCTGCTACCTCAGCCAGGCGCTCCAGCAGGCACAGGTTGGTGTGGATTGCATCTGATGTGAGGGTGGGATAGAACTGAGTGCAATCTGTGACGGGAATTTGCCAACAAGGCAGCAATTATAGATATGGGATTATATGTGTGATGGACCATTGCCACTTCTGTGATGTTTCTAGAGAGAATGACAGAAGCCATTTTAGGAAGAGGCTGCAACTCCCTGCTCTGTGTCAGGGATCCTTCCTTAGCTGTACAAGAAGACTAAGAAGTCCAGAAGTAGACAGCTGTAATCTCTGCATTATCCCTGGTTCCTGCTGAGACAAAACAGTGAGAAAAACAGCTTCTCTCGGTGGTGCCAAGCAGGAGGACAGAGGCAATGGGCAGAAACTGATGTACAGGAAGTTTCACCTGAACATGAGTGAGAACTTCTTTACTTTTTGAGTGACTGAATGCTAGAACAGATTGCCCAGAGAACTTGAGGAGTCTCTTTCTCTGGAGACACTCAAAAGCCATCTGGACAGAATCTTGAGTAATGTGCTGTAGGGAGTTGTGCTTGACCAGGCAGGTTGGACTAGATGACCTCCAGTGGTGCCTTCCAGCCTTAACCATTCTGTGACTGTGATATTTGGTCCAGGTCCTGGTCTGATATCCCATTACAATGCTAACACCACTATTGCACCTCTTCAGGGAGCCAAACTTATTTTATTTAATGAGAGTTTCTTAGGGATGGGGCAAGTAATATATTAGGATAGGCTGCTTTTTCTCAAGGGATATTCAGAGAGCATCATCTGGGAGAGCTTCCAGCTCATTCTAGCTTTTGTTTCCTTAATAGAAGTCAGAATGGATCAGAGCCATAATGTATTTCTAGTATGCAGATTGCCAGAGATCTAAAATTAATATATGGACCTTCTTGTCACAAGAGATCAGTGAACCTATGGATAGCTTTCTTCAGAAAAGCCTATCTATCTGCCTTTACATGATAGCTTTCCCTCCCAAATAGGCAAATATAGGCTTTCTAAATTAGCAAGGACACGACAGTTTGGACTATCTAAGCCAGATTTGGATGCTGTTGAGATGAAAAAGTGGGATTTTTTTTTTTAGAGTTTCCTCTGGCAGAGAAAAGTTTCACTAGCATTCTTGGTCAAAGCTTGTCTGAATCAGTTTCCTAGCAGAAAACGTGCTCATCCTGCCTCCCACTTCTGTCACAGTCTCTTCCAGAGGATTGTGGTGGTGGGAAGGAGCAATTGCATTGGTTTTGAGGACTCAGTTTGCTGTGAGCACCCCAGCCCGCACTCCATGCTGTCTGGAAAGAATGGCGTGAGGAAATAGGATCTCAGAGCCTGGGGAAAAGCTTTGCAGACCACCTGGCTTTCAAATTCCTGGCACTGCTCAAACTTGTCTCTGTAGGAAATCCATGTTCTAAGTCAAGCTCAGGTCACATGAGAAAATGAATTTGGCAGGAATATTATGATTCCCTACTGATCTGCCAACAAATCCACCCCAAGCATCTTGCTCCATGGCTCTACACTTAGAATAGAGCAGCACAACTGACAGCCCAGTGTAAAAAGAGGTACATATATAAGTGCCTGGAGGTGGCTTGTGCAGGCTCTCCCATGATCCAGTGCTGCTGCAAGCTGACTTCCCCTAGCACTGCATTCTCCTTTTACAGAAAAATAAAAGGCAAGAGCTGAGGAAGAGCTTGAAAGCAAGGAGAATTAAGGTGGCAGGAAAAAAGGCATTCCTTCGTCTTAGTGTTCTATGTTCCTACTGTCCTAGGAAGACCTCAGTTCTCCTGGGTGCTGTTTAGCCACAAAAAAGTGTACAAATGTAGGGACAATTCATATTTCTGTGCCCACCTGACCTCCTCTGACATCATTAATAGCAACTGGTGAGATGCTGCCATTGCATTTAAGTACTGTCTTGTGCATTGTTTTTCCCAAAATATCTTAGCTTCAGAGCAAGGTGCATAAAGAAAATTAAATTCAAAATGACTTTGGCACAATTATAGTAGAAATAAGCAGCTATTGAGTTTAATGCAGATGCCATGATGGGAAATATAATCTCATTTCCTCTTCTTTTTTTGTCTTTTGTGTTAGGTGCTCTATTATCAACTTTATATGGGATGTTCAAGAATTTTATTGCATTGAGCATATTTGGGAATAGGGAGGTCTCTTTATTACAGAAAGCAGAGATTTTTGAGATGGGCTGTCAACAACTTGCAATGCTTTGACATCCCTTCAAGGTGACTGGATGATGTGCTTTGTACAGAAGTCCCCCTGGGGGCAGGATAACTGGAAACACTGGACTCTCTCTTCAGGCCACAAATTTTTGAAAATTAGAGGCCTGAAATTACCTATGTAAATCAATACTTCTGTATATATAAGCACAAACATAACAATGGAAGGTCCTGATTTTCAGAGTTGTTGCTGGAAGGTCTAACTGTGGGCACCCAAGGCTGAACTGTTGACTGAGGTGTTTCCTAAAGGAACTGAGTAACCACACTTTTAAATAATTTTTCTTTAAGTTCACGTTTCCTTTAGGTGTATGTGCTTATGTGCCTATCAATTTCTGTATCTTATATAAATGTAAGGCATACATATATTTACTTACAGAAGACATGTATGTATAAGCAAATAAGTATACAAACTAAACACATTCTTTATATGCATTTGTATTTAAATTACCTTAATTCTGCTAGGAAGCAATTAGAAATATCTAATTATTCACCGTAGTGGAGAAAAACCTGAAGAAAAATATTTTAAAATCCAGATGTGAGAAAAGCAACTGAGACTGATGGCATAGGTCCCTCCCCTGGTAATCATGGAAATAGTATGGGTATGGCTGCAGTCACTGCAGCACTGTGGGTGCAACAGCATTTTACTGTCCTTCAGATGGTCTTATCCACGGCTCTCCTGTCTTTAGCAGGATAGGTAAAGGTGACAAGCAGGAGCCTCAGTGCAGTTTGTGAAGTGGCTGATGTCTGGATTCTAGAAGCTGAATTCTCATCTGTTGTCTTTATGTGTGTTGGGGTTGTATCTGCTCTGTGACTCCCAGGGGATCGAAGCTGCTCTGGTTAGTTATTGGGAAAGGCTTCTACTCCCACTTTGCACTGACCAAATATGTGAGCAGCAGGAGAAGGCAGCAAATAGGCCAAAGGAGCCAAGTTATTTCAAAGGCAGTCTTTGGTGAAAGGGCACCTGCCTGAGGCTGAACGAGGTATCCTCCTCCTTCCCTCTGCAGGTGGGGGGAGGTGGATGCCAGCAGTGCCCCAAAGGGGATTTGTACACTGGGAATTGTTTTCAAGGTGAAAACATTGTTTTGCCAGTGTCCTCAAAAATTGAAGAGGCTAAGGGAGGGAATTAAGCCTTGTGCTCTGCTCAGATGGGTGCTCTGGATGCCTGGTGGCCTGTTAAGAGTCGACTAAACAAAGTAGTTAGAACTGGGATATACTCAGCTGTCAGTGTGGAAGGAATGGGAAAGGACAGGATATAAAAGACTTGCATGCCAGGGAGGGAAGGAAGCAGATCTAAAGTTTTCCCTTAACACTTTCTCTGGATGTGTCTTGCTGCCGTTGAAGCTTTCTCGAACAATTTTGGACTCGGATTGTGGCAGGAGGGGCTGTGGGCCCTCCCTGCTGGGAGGGTTGGGAGAGGAGAGCGGAGGGATAGCCAGGTCCGCCTGGAGACATCCTGGGTGCTTCCACACATCTATTTCCCGGAGAGCCACCTGATGGTGCTGTTTGTTCAAGTTCCCGGCCGCCGAGGCCCCTTCGAGCCTGCAGAGCTGTGTGTGGACCTGCATGCCTTATCGCAGGGCGTTTAATTAATAAATAAATGATTTAAAAAAGGGCTGCATCGCCCACCTGGCTCTGGCGGTGGGAGCTCACCTCTCTGTGAGGCCCTGGGGCAACAACAGATGGGTTTTTAAGCTCAGTTTCAAGAAAGTACCTTGGAAAAGGTCTGGGGGAGGCCAAGCCTGGGTGTCTCTGTATTTTGCGGAGGCTGACGATGGATTGCTAGGTTTTCCTAATTTATTTTGCATTCTCCTCACAGTTTCCATTGTGGAGCTTTCCCGTACAAGGATTAACCATCACAAGCGGTGCAGTGCAGCTCTGGCAACCTCCCTGGAAAACACGCATCCTGAATAATGATGAGTGCTGAAATCAGGACAGAAAATCCACCCTTCTGCTCCTTAAATCAGCAGTGGCTATCAGCACCCCAGACAAAGAGCAATGCTGGGTGGCACCCCCATTCCCACAGCCTGCCCCCCTTGCAAACCTGGCTCGCTTTCTACAGGGGCTCCCAGCAAAGCATGCAGGCAAGGCAAGAAATGCTAACTGTGGGGATGCTCCTGCCCAGCATCACATATCCACTGGGGGGACCAGGCTCCCCAGTTCCTCTGGAGGGTATAGGGTTGTGTTTCCCATTTTAGGGACCAAGACCTGCAGTTAAGGACTAGCAGCGCTTGAGGTGATGAACAATCAGGGCTAGCATGTGGGGAGAACAAGCAGCTCAACCTCCTGCCTTGCCTTGTTCACTTTCTGCTTGTGACAGAGGGCAGGAAGTAATACTTAGCCCAGGTTGCCCTACTCACTCCTGCCACAGGCAGCACCACCAGTGGGTCCTGCTGAAGTGAACAGGCCGGCTTCTCATTTGTTTCTCGCTGTCACGATGATGAGTCCAACTAGATTTCTTTCTGTTTGTGGTTGCTGCTTGTTTGTGCTGACAAAACACATGCGTAGTTTGTAGTTCCTTCATTTCAGCTGCTTGCTGTTCCATTTTAATGCGAGGCACTTCGTCGGAGGTCATTTACTCAGTATGTTGCTGGGCCATTTACAAATATGAACTGATGAATATTTCATCATCGTTCACCAGGAATTCTGTTGAAGTGCAGAGCTTCATGGCAGTGAGTCAGGATGTGATGCAGTCAACCTGAAATCGTTTCTTTGCAGCATCTCTCATCAAGCATGCTAACTGCTGACATTGGAAGAGGGAGGAATACATATATGTATTAATACAACACTCTTTATCTCACCTTGATTCTACCTAAATTTCTGTGGAATCAGTGTTGCTTGAGGAAGGGGCTCTTTTGATGAAATAGCAAGAGCAGCCATCTATTCCCATTCACTCTAAGTGCAATTCCCAGTCTTCCTTCCCTTCCCGCAGTGCCACACCTTCGGGAGGGAGGCTCTGCTGGAATCAGACTCCCTCTTTAGAATAGGCACTTGCAGCAGAGGAGGTGGTGAGACCAATTTATCTTGCTGCAAAACATTCCAATGGAAGCAGGGCACGGTGTGCAGGGCACATATGCCTGTGTTAATGCCTGCTTGAGACTGCAAAGAGCCTGGAGCAATCGTTCTGCAGAGGGAGACCCAAGCTATTTGTCTCAGAGTCCAATGATGATTCAGGCACCAGCATCATTAGGTGTTTTATTGCTGAACCAACTGAAAAAATCAGAATCTGGGATAGAGTACCAAGGTTGACAGCAGGGTCTGTAAAGGTAGTTTACCCTGCAGCTGAGAGGGAGGATGTTGCTCTGTGGATGGTGGAGTGGCAGCAGAATGTCCCAGCTGCATGATGCAGGTGTGCTGGTGGCAGTGCCTTCCTCCTCACCTGCTGACTGAGGAAAAGCCAGTGGGAAGGTGTCCTCTGTAATGGTGCTGTTTATACCAGTGTAAAACAGTACTGCACTCCTGGATTTTCAGGACTGTGTGGCTTTCATGGTGATTGAAGAGTCACACTGATAACTAGGGCTATAGAGCACTAGTGAGAAAATAATCCAACCAGCAAGGACCTGTAACCATCAATGCCTCGTCAGCCCTCTCCTTTGGTGCTGTTGGTGGCAACTCTGGGAGCCTGAAGGAACACAGGTTACTGTGACCATGTCAGACACAGCAGAGGGAAAGGAGGCCATGTGTTCCTGAAAGCTGTCTCCATCCCGGTACACTCAGAAACCTCTCTCTGGGTGCCCAGATCCCAGGGATGGACTGCAAAATGTTCCTGCTCTTTATTTAATGCTGGGTGGTTTTCTGCTGCTTCTGAGCTAGAGTGAAGGAGAGAAGTTGTGAATAGACAGAATTTGGTAGCTGTGTGGGAAGTAGGGGGTCATCTTAACATATGCAGAGGAGAAAAGTTGGTAGTTTGGAACCAGGCTCCACAACTCCTCTGAGTGAAAAATGAGATAGACTCCTCATCTTTTCACTCTTTCATCTCAGCTTGTCTATCTTAATATGTCAATATTGATATTAATACATCAATAGTGCAGTTTGCCTGGCAGAGCGTGTGTGTATGCAACAGGCCATCTGATGCTGCACTGCGACAGCCAGGTCCTGCAAACCTAAATGCTCCGCTTTGTGTGAAGCTCTTGCCATACACTGTGCAGAACAGAGGTGGGAAGTTTTTGAGACTGAGCGAGTTTTGTGCTGGTGCCACTGTCTAGACTCTGCTATTCAAAGAGGTCCACTATGTACTCTTGATATATAAACTAGCCCACAGCACCAAACTACCTGAAACTAGCTTTAATTTTAATTATCTGTAGGGTTTTTGCTTTAGGGGGTTTTGTTTTTTGGTTGTTTTATTTTTAAGATTTTTTTTTTAAGTCTATAGAGACCAGAAGTCTGTACAGCATGGACAGCCCACCACTGTGCTATTCATACCTTCTCTTGTATGTATAGATGTACAGTATGCTTTCTATTACTGCATGTTTTGACTTAGTTTCTGGAAGAACCCCTACAGAGGTCTGGTTCTCCTAGGTACAATGTCATAGCTGTCCTTTGGTTCCTGGGACTAGCTTCCCCTCAAAAAGGCCCAAACCCAGTGAAGACATTTGCTGAAAAAATACGGTTAGATGTGATGTACTTTTTGTGACCACAAACTTTAATTACCATTCTGACAGACGCTTCACTAATATGTCTGGGAAAATAAATCTTTTTGACTCCTTTAAACCCCTCTCTTTGTCATCTCTACTTTTTATGAGTATGTTTTGGAAGGTTTTTGCTTGTGTTTTATTGTCTTTAAGCTTGACTTATATCTTCATGTTTTTTCAGGCTCATACCTTACAATACAAAGTGCTGTGTGAAAGCCAGCTTGTAAAAGGAGGATAATGTCTGGAAGTTAGATGTATGGGAACTTGATGCCAATATTCATGATATGCAATGAAAGCAGGCAGTGTGGAAAAGAACGTGAGGGTGTCCTAGACTCCACCATAGTCTTTATTAGACTTCCTAGTAGATTTTAAAAATATATACTTGGATTTTTAATTTGACAAAATGTAATGACAGAATGAAATTGATTCTGTAGTCAGTTTTTCCAAAACAGCTCAATTAACCTGTCGATCTTTAAAATACAATTAATAACTTTTTGTAGCGTGAGTCTTCTTTTCTGTGGGGGTGCAGGCATATGTGGGTGGTTACTGAGCATACATGGTACTCTAATCTCTTCTCACTGTCTCTCTTCCATTCTCTATTTTTGATGCACACAGATATTATGGGCCAGAATTTGCCACTTCTGTCAATCCAGAAATAAACAGGACTAGTCATAGGGCAAAACATTACTTGCTACAAATGAAAGTGACAGAAATTGTACCTGAATGGTCATTTTTAGTAACACTTGGTTAGTTTTCAAAATGGAGAGCAAATTAATGAACTTGTATTAGGATCTAAGAGAACGAAGAAGAATGATTGCCATTCTAGAGCAACTTGGTGAAGGGAGGGCAATTACAATGGAAATTGCTATTTAAGACAGTGTCTAAATTTTGGTTCAGGGTAGGTTTTCTCAGCAGCATAGCTGACATTTCCCAGCATTTCACACTATGATTTTACAGTACTTCAGCCATGAGTTAAGTAAGTTCAGACTTTGTATGAAAGAGTAAATATAGAAGATTTCACTTTTTTACTTAAAAAGTAGATGCTGCACCTCTCTGTGTCACCCATTAGTCACTTTTGTCACCAGACATGGTTACTGTATGTTCTGCCAGCTGATGTCTTTGCTTGTCCATCTCTTAAGGAAGCTTGGACTGTGAGAACCATCAAATGTGGTTTAGATTTCAGTGTAGCAGAGGAAGGACAAGAGGCAGCAGGCACAAGTCACGGTATGAGAAGTTACAGCTGGATGTCAGGAAAAAAATTTTCACAGGCGAGGTGGCCAAACATTGGAAGAATTTGTTCAGAAACACTGTGATGTGTCATCTTTGGGAGTGGGACTAGATGACCTCCAGAGGTTCTTTTGTGCTTGTTATTCTGTGTTTCCATGATTTTGAGCAAGAGTTTGAGCAAGTGTCTTACACAATCCATATTGCCTCTGTAATGCACCAGACAGACTCCCAAGCAAGTGTTTTTGTACCTTTTTCAGAAATAAAACTCCCTCAACACTCTCCATACTGTGATCAATTTTCCACAAATTTGGAGGCTGCCACCCCTCACCCAAGCGCAATGTACTTCAGTTTTGCCTTTATCTTTCTGTATTTGAAAATGGCTTTTAGACCCATCTCAAGCTGAAAACATCTGCTTTAATGAAGAAACTGAAATGTACATAAAAACACAGCAAAACATTAGGCTTACTTCAACCCAGTGCCTTCCTGGTATCTCCCTGTGTTTCTCAACAGATTCCCATGGAAAGTTTCTTCCTCTGGCAAGTGTTGCTAAGGGGAATTTGTCAGAGAGTGTTCTTCTCTTTTCATCAGTTGATGTCATTGATGAGCTCTCTCCTCTTTCCTCCCCTAAAGTTTCACGCTACCAGGCCTAAACAGACTGCAAATAAGCACTGTATCAACATTCAAAATGAAACAGAGAAATTTGCTTCGGTCTCAAGAGGCTGAAATAAGAATCAATGCTTTGGATCAGCCAAATGCTGTTTAGTCCATACCAGCGATTCTGAGTAAGACACAAGGCAAACAGGAATTTTTTAAGTTAGGTTTTGAAAAAAATTTCACCTCTTACTCTATGTAAGGAAAAAAAATTGCAGAAGAGTGTTTATCCACAAGTTTTCTTTGTTTTTCCAGGATTATAGGATAATTCAAGTTGGAACTGATCTTGGGAAATCTGTAGTCCCACTTCTTGCTGAAAGTAGGATAGGCAGGGAGGTTAGACCAGTTACTCAGGATTTTACTCAGTCAGGTTCTTTTGTCCTAAATCCTCAAGGACAAAAACTTCACAACCCCCTTGGGCTATGACTCTTCCAAAGAGGTCGGTTGTTCCACATTTTCTGGAAAAACATTGGTAAGCTGAAGCCCTAGTTCAAAGGAGTATGTTACATTGTCAGCAGAGAACAGCCTGACTACGGCCTTATTAAGTCATTAAAATGTCCTCCAGCCTTCCTTTAGTAAAGTGGATCTGGTAGCACTGGAGGTGCCAGAAAGACTGTATTCCTAGTTCGAGTTGCAGCTGAGCTTCAATGCCATCACCAGTGTTGGCACCCTCCTTCCCTTCAGCCCTGGATCTCATCCAGTTCTGGACAAAGTCACACTGGCCTTAAAATCCAGTGCTGAACTCTGGAAGAAACATGGGTTTTTGTTCATTTGGTGTGAATGAGAAAAACAATTGCTGAAGGGTACTTTATTAGCTGTTAGTGAAGACAGTTCAGGATTTCTGATTGAGATCTGATGCAAAGATATGTTAATTTTGAGTCTTCTTTGCAGAAGCTGCTGCAGCCTGTTTAAATGGCAGCATATGCCAGCTGAGCAAAAAGATGGCACAGGTTACTGAGTAAGACCTAGGAATTCCTGGTTGAGAGATTATGGCTAGAACTCTGTGGAAAGAAAGACAACCATGGGGTGTAGAATCCGCAAAGGTCCTGAGCACTTGCAAAGTCCCTTCTGCCAAATATTGTTGTCTCAATATTCAGGCCACTTTCATGAGTTTTCATGAGTGATCTACGATGGGTAAGATGGAAAAGTTTTTTGCTTCATTGTCCCTGTTTCCTTTTCCATGGACTTGAACTTGATGAAGCACCTTTTCTGGGTCAGTTTCAACAGGGCAAATGAATTTCTGGCATTTATCTTGATACCGAATGCCAGGAAAAAAATAAATCAATATTTAATAATTCCTTCTTAATACAGTCTTCCTGTGTCCCTACTCAGAATATCCAAGGTCACCAAGAGCTGGACAGAGGCATGGGAGCAGTAAAAGCTGTGCTCTGAATGCTATTACATGCTGTCTGTTGTTAGGTTCATAGGTTGCTTTCAAGGACTTCCCATGGCACTGTGCAATTGTAATCTTCACCTGGCATACTCCAATGGCTTCTTTGTTAACCAAGCAAGGACAAGAAACAGCTTGTTTGAAGTGATGCATGTTTCCTTTTGATAATGATGCCCTCCATCAGCCTATTAATAGTAGAAGCAGTGCTTAATTAACAGCTTTCCTACAGTCCCTTGTCCCCCTCTGGTCTGGCTCAGAGCTCAGTCATGGTGGCTTTGTCACATTTGTGCATTGCCACAGAGGCCTCTCTCTTTGTCTTTCTAAAGAAGGATGGCAAGCTATGGCTTGTATTTTGGGATCTTTACAGAGAGAAACATGTAAGAGTGCCTGGCATGCTGAGCCTACTTCACTCAAAGGGAGTGAAGGAGTAAAAATCATCTGAGGTGTGCAAGTGACACAAGCTTCAAACTTAAGGAGGTTAGGGTACCCAGAAGTCTAAATTTCACTGATAGTTAATTAAATCTAGACTTCCAGATTTTTTTCAGGATCCTGTATCCAAATACACACATTTCCTTCACACTTTAGTCACAGGACAATTCAGGTAAGTTGAGACTCTTTTCCACAAGGCACAAAGTGCTTTTCAGCAGTCTTTTTATTTTGTAGTCTATACTAGACATTATGTTTATTTTTTTCCTGCTTTTCCCCTTTCAAACTGTGCTGCTATATATCCTTTACAGCTCAGCATGTTGTTCAGTGTAGGGACTGAATCCTTATGAGAGGAACCCATCTGCAGTCCTTGGGTAGCTCCCTGTAAGATTCATGCAACTTAGTGCATACGTTGTCATATCTTACCTCCTGTTCTAATCAACTTTTCTGCTTTTCCCTTTCTGTGTTGTGCTTCAAGTTTCAGGGATATTTGCTATTTGTGTCTGTGCTGGCCCTACTTTTAACCAAAAAAGCAATAGAAAGTTAGGTTGTCTTTTGCAACTGATCTGCTAGCAAAGCTGTACTTGATAATGAACAGGTAAACCCTCTGATTCTACTGAGGGACCATAGGCCTCCATTAATGGTGTCACATGCAGAGAGCTGTGTTTTAGAGCCAGCAATGTCCATGATAAGCAGCTTTTTCCATGTTGACACTGCAAGTAGCAATTGAAAAAGTTTGGAGACCTCGTCTTTGCCTATAAATACTCCAAATGAATCTTTCTTGGCCTCTTCTAAGGTCTTGTAACTTAAACTGTGTGGTAAAATCCAACCACTGAGGATTTATGAAGCTTGGGTAATGACAATTTATTGACCTCTGTGTTCTTGCTCATTTACAAAGAGAGTCAGCTGAAGGAAAGGCATTCATACTTTATTACTCTTCCTTGAACAATGACATTTTTATTCCTCAAGAATTGTTTTTCTTTTTAATTTAGAGGCAAACCACAATTTCCCTTAATTTGACACATAACAGAAGATTGGCCTGAGATGCTTTGAATTCCTTTTCTAATAAATACGAATTTCACTGTCCAGTCCTACTTTCTAGAAACTGTAAGATTAAAGTTTAAAAACAGACTGTTCAAGAGGAATAAAAGTAATTTCTGAGGTGTCGTAATTGCATTTTTTTCCTACAATAAAAAGATATTTTTGACTGCTCCTTCACAAATCATCCTAATTTCAGTTGATGCTCTGCTATGACAAATACCTCAACGAAATTATAGAAATTGTTATGACAATATCAGAAATAATTAAACATGGACACTTAAGAGTTTGTGTCCTAAACGTTACACTACTGCAAAACTACCAGCTCTGGCAAGAGCAAATGCCAGCAGTGCTACTCTGCCACTAAACGTGTATGGGTTTGTTGGCTGTCTCAGGCTTGCTAGAATATATAGTGGCTGAATTTTGCCTGCTTTCCCTTAATAGAAAGCACTAATTTTGGTCTTTATTCTCTCTCCAGCTGTCAGGTCCCTGAAACTTATAAAAATATAATTATCTGTGATACTCCAGCCCTTCTTTCAAATTTGCTTAAAATTAGCTAAGGAGAAAATTCACTAAAGGGAGCCGGCAGACAGGAATCAGGCCAAAAATACATCAGCCATCGTGTCAGTTGCATGTTCCATAGGTAGCTGCTAATTTAGTACTGCATTTCTCCCAGACCAGCGATAGCTACCCTGGTGTCCAGGAATTGTGATTCTTTGGTGACTGTATTAGTGAAGAGTCACTTGGAAATGTTCAGGTCTGTCCTCTCTGAGCACCACTGAGTGCTGACTGCTGCTGCATGCTCTCAGAGGGGGCTTGGCAGCCTGATGGTTTTTTGTTCCTTGTGGATTTGGGGGCACACCAAACATCTGTACAGAAGTGGGGCTGCCCCTATGGGCTTGTGTGTGGCTAAGGGCTGTAGGTAAAAGCAGCAACGAGGCTGTAACAGCATGAGACTCTTCTCTGTACAAAGACCTTGGCCCTCAGTGGGTACCAACCTCTGCACAACTTCGTGTGTTGTTATGGGCAGAAAGAGCTTTAACTCTTAAAGCAGTAAGTCTCCCTGTTCCAGGGCATTTCTGACTGGGCTAGACACAGTCCAGCTGTTCTGTTTTAAGCCTGCATAGACTAAGGTGCATTTAAGTGTGTGGTAGGTGCTGTATCCGTGGTACAACACCCATTTGTGTGTGGCACTGTCACCCCAATAGCACAGGGTCTTCTACAGGCTGATTTTCACTGAGTAGGGTGGGGGTTACAGGTCTCAGGCCTTACTGCTGCAGAAGACCCATATGTCTGGATTTAACTTTGTGCCTGGGAGCATTTCTGTTGAAATTTGTAGGCGTATTCATCTAGGCATGTTTAAGCCATGTGGGTTGTCCTGGCTGGGCTCTTTCTGCAAGGTATGTTTAATATGCTACATCTGCAAGGGTAGCACAACCACTATTCTACTTGTGTAAAGGAGACAGTAGTGTGACACCTGGCTTTTCAAGGTGCCTCGCAGTGCTGAAGACTAAAAAAAGTATATCTCCATTGCACAGTGCAATTTGGTGAAGAGATTTCAGAGAGACCCCTAAACTAGTTAGCTGTAAGTACAGTAAGCAATATAGCTGCATTAGCGCAGAGCTCAGCTAGGTAAATTAGCATTGTGCAGCATAGACATATCCTAAATTTCTGGTACGGTTTCCTCAGTGACTCTTTTTCAAACCACAGCTTAAAAAGAAAATATGATTTTTTTTTTCACCCCTCCAAAACACTGTGCTAGGAAAGCTTGCATATATTTTTATTTTTTATTATCTTACTATCTTCTCTTTTAAAATAAATTCTAATCTGACTACCTCATTTTATTTAATTTTATTTTTTTGCTTCTGTTGGTGGCATTCTCTCATTCATCTGAGCCTGGATACCCTGTAACCAAAAGCTGTTTCACCTGGGGCACAGAAGATACTGCCTCTGTATTATAAAAGGTATCATTTCAGCTCCCTCATGACCTCGTGATAGAAGGCTAGACATGATCGGAAAAGGAATAGAGATCTAACGTTATTATGTCCCTACATAAATCTATGCAGTTCTGTTCACACTATCTCAAATAGGATGCAATAGGACTGGAAGATGCTCAGGAAAGGGCAAGGATTATAGATGTTGTGGCTTACATAGCATGAGAGCAAGTCACATTCTCCAGTCTGTGGAAAAAGTAACTGTGGGGAGACAGTGGAGGGCTGCCATGGAAGTCTGCTGTGAACAGCATGGAGAAGGCGGGTAAGGAACTAAGGGCTGCTACAACGTAAGAATATGTGGTGAAATTCCCTGAGGGAACAGGTTTGGAGGTCTTCAAGGAAGAAGTCTCCTCTCAGTGATTGGTAAGTAGTGGAACTCACTGCCACAGGATATGGGTGAGTCCAAATATATAAAAGGAGTTAAAATAAGGACATGGATTACTTTCATGGTAGTTCATCAATGGTTAAGGGAAATCAGGAAGGTAAAGAGGGTTATTCCTCTCAAAGCAAGAATAACAGATTATTATCTTTTGTGCTTCTAGGAGTGGTTGTGGCATCACTGGGTGACCCACTAGGTTATTATAGGTACTAAATGTCTCTACCTGTGACTGCAAATCTGCCATTCTACACAATGTAAATTCTTTGAAAATCAAGGGAGAAAGACCCAAACCACTACTGGCTGAGGTGCATTTTATCTCAAAGGAAGAGTATCATAAAAACTCTACCTCCTTGAAAAGACTGAGAAAATGAAAACTGCCATGGTGTGTCAGAGGTTGATGCCTACCCTGACACACTTCCCCTGCATTCTTTAGGTCAGGTGCTTTGGGAATTCCTGAGATTGAAGTTACACAAGTGTTGCTCTACTTAATCAGGTACAGTGGCTATCTTAGAGCCCTGTAAATTGGAAATAAGGACAGGGAAAAAATGAGATATAGCCAAGATGGTAAGAATATATGAGGCCTCAGTTCTGTAACTATTGAAATATCTTGTACAAGGTTCACTTTCAAGTAACATACTAAGGAGAAGATGGTTTTGCAAGGAGACTCTTGGTACAGTAGAGAATAAACTTCCTTTAATATTTGCTGAAGTCTTATATAGCAAACTTTTCTTAACAGTTTGTAGCTTTCCATGGCAATTGTTTAATGTCTGCATGGTGATTTTCTTCTTCCTGGTTCCACCATTGCAAGAGTTTGATGAATGAATGGAATGAAATCATGGACCATTGGCATTTTCCATCCTCCAAAGTGATATGATACAAAAATTTAAGCTTATATGGATTTTGGAGTTGGTTTGGTGTTTGGGGGAGTAAATGCAAAGTTTCTGGGTTCAGATTACCTCTGCCCATCTGGAGATTCATTCTGGGTCAGCAGGATTACCAAAAAATGGTGTGCAGGGAGAATAACACAGGTCTAAATATGCTGGATCTAGCATTGGCTGAGATATCACGATTGGTCTCTGATCTTCGTTATGTGAGATAAGTCAAAAATAGTGATATTTTTGCTAGAAGAGTTTGTTCTGTCTGTGCCTTTATACCTGTCAGGGAGGCAATAATTCCAAGGCACAAATCAGAAACTCCCACACACAGCCCTTGATTGCTTCTTTTTCAACTCACCATGCAATTGCCATATGTGAATCTAGCAAGTGACACTTCCTGATCTAAAGCACTATCACTTTCTTAAAAGTACAAGCTTAAATAAACTGCATGATTGGGCAAATTAAATCAAGTCTAGAAAGTGAAGAAGGATGGACTTCTAATTGGACAAGTGCTCCCTGTTGATACTGGTGGCAAAACATCAAGAAGTTTGACGTCACAAAAACCTGTGTTCCTGTGTGCACATGAAATAAAACCTAGTGAATGCAGGGTATACCGAAACTCTGCTACAGTGGTCATGTTGTCCCCATCCTTTTTTGTTTTCCTCCTCTGCCTGTTTTTCTACTGAGATCATCAACAAACACATCAGGGCAGCACAACACTACTCCCATCTCACCCTTCACGTAGTTTATCTTTTCCAATATTTAAAGACCTATCTTTTGCAAATATTCTGAACATCCCAGAAATATGCATACAACCCATAGAGGTTGTTTGCAGAGAGTAGAGGAAAAAAAAGTAGGCAATCTGGGAAATATCTCTCTTAAGTCTCCTCTGGGTTGAAAAAAAAGTGCTTCCTTGGAAAAGATTCAGAGCCAGCACATGCAGGTACTGCAGGAGTGAGATGGATTTGAGTCTGGATCTCCAAAGCACTGACAGGTAAATTACAAAGGGCAGAATCTTCACTACTGGTGATTTAGGAGGCATGAGGAGATGCAACTTGATTTGTGGATCCCAAGTGGAGTTTTCAAGGCTGACAATTAATAATAGGAAATTGACTTGTAAACTGAATGAATCTGACACAGGGTCATGAGAGCAAATTACATTTGGAAGCTATAGTGCCATTTTTCTAGTTACTTCTAAGAACAGTGAATGGTGTGGAATTTTGTTTGCAGATACTTTTTTACTTTTCTTCTTCTGTGCTTTTCTCCTGCTGTCCGCATTCCAAAAATTCAAGTCTTTCTTTGGGGATTTAAGTATCTAACTACTTAATCTTGTAATTTGAACTAACAAGACAGTTTGGTGACATTTTACAAGACAAAAGCCATTGAGTCTACCTCTCATAAGTAGACAACTGTTAAAATCCCCATATGACTAATCTCTAATTCCCAGCAGTCTACTGCAAATAGAATCATACTTTGAACTGTGCTACTTTAGTATACCAAATAAAGCTCCCACACGACTTCCAGATCAGCTCAGAGTTTGGTTAGCCTAAAACCATGGTGATGTTTATACAGATCACAGACTGTATTAAATAAAACTCTCCCCATAAATGTTTGTGAGAGATTATATTAAGCTCAACAGTCTATGAAATCTCCTTAAAAAATGCAAGGTGCTTGGCCTCCTATGAAATGGTATTTAGGAAAATTGAGTCACAAAAGTCTATCCCTAGATCTCCACAACTGAAGGACATTCTGAAAAAAGGATTCCTTTGCCTATGCTGATTTTCAGCCCCATCCTTTCAAACTTGCATGCAAAGGGCCCTTTGGGAAACAGCTTGCTTGGATACAGATTCCCAGGCCCAGAAGATCTCTCTTACTCATATTCCTTTCCAACTGGCTGCTCACAGGTGATATCAAGGGTTGTATGATATTTGCACTCTTTCACTGTTTCTCCATTAGCTTTCAAAGTAATGGGATAATTTTTGAGTTGGAAGCAAATGAAAAGATGGCAAGATTCAAACCTGTGCGTTTATAAAAAAAAGACAGTCTGTGCCTACTGTTAATGCAATCCAATCCCCAGGTTGGCAAGAAGCTACTTCTGGGTTTCCTGGGAGTTCAAATCATTGAAATGTAGCTCTTCTGCCCAGCACAGGAGCTGTCTTCTGTGAGGGAGAGAAAAGTGTGGCTACTGTATGCCTGTATGCTTTCAGAGGGGCAGGCAGCACCTTGGGTGAAAAGTATGGCAGGACTGGCATCCTCCAGGCCCTTGGATGCAGAGAGGTTTGGGGATGCATCCAGGCTTTCAGACATGGAAGTGTTTGAGGATGAGGTCCTGGCTGAGGGAGGCAGGTGAAGCAATAGGAGATTTGTACATGATAAATGAAGATTTCACTATTTAGCTAGATCTGGAAGTCTGACCCTCTCCTTTAACCACCTTTCAAAGAAGGGCAGGGGTACCATGGTGGTGTGTTCTAGATCTGTAACACATACTCTGTTTTCAAAAATGACTTATATCTTTGCTAGCAGATGTGTTTCACTTAAGCTGCAGTTTCAACACTTTGTAAAAGAACCTGAGTGTTACCAATTACTGTGCTGAGGAAGCTTCCAACATTCAGTCAGATGACACGACATTAGGCCTTGCCTGTTTCTCTTCACTTAGCAAATACTGTGACTTGGAAGAAGACCTGTGCCATTGTGGATTTTCATAGTATTTTTATTGTGAAACACACAAAAGGAGATTTCAGAAGTGCTGTGTGATGTACAGTCTGTGTGATTGCCATCAGCGATTTGTTCCTAGTACCCGACGTGGGAGAGGGAAATGCAAATGAAACATTTGTCTCCTTGGAAAAAAGGCTCTGAACTACTTGAATTGGAGGGACAGGCAGAGGCTGCTTTGCAGATCAGAGCTGTCCTCATGCAGCGGAGAGCAGAATTTGCCTTTGCACTTCTTGACTGCTGGTACAAATTTGCAGTGCCTGCTCACCAGCTGGTGACATGAGGTGGTGACTCCTGCCCCTCCCCAGGTGGGAAACCCTGAATAAAATTAATTGATGACTGTAAACTTGGCATCTTTCAGCAAAGAAGCTAAAGCACTGGGTCTAAGTCTGACTCCCCCCCCGCTGTGGACCCTTTGCATCGGGCTGGCACAGAGGGAACGAACACACAGCACTGTCCCCACTGTGCCACAGCTGCTCCAACCTGCAGCAACGTGCTGCTTCAGAGTTGTCGGTCCAGCAGCTGTTACCATCCCTGCGTGGATCCAGACTTTTAAAGGGAGCTGCAAAATGTCAGGGATTTTATTTGTGTGACCTGCCCCCACTGTGCAGACCAGAGACAGCACAGGAATGTGGGTAAGATTATGAAAATAAGCACACAGACACACACGAGGACTTCTGCTTTGTTTCATTATGAGAGGGAGTTCATTTCTGATGGCTGTGCACATGCCTGCATGCAGTGGGCTTCCACCTCCTTCTGACACAAAATGCCCCCTGAGTTACCCAGGGTAACAGCACATTCCTTCCTCTACTCTGGGCTGCTGTTTTGTCATAGCATCCCACCTGATTACAGTGCCCAGTTGGAATCACATCGTTCTTTGGGAGCTGTCTTGCCACCACTGTTCTGTAGATGAACAAGGCAGGGAGCAGGACTACAGCCTGGTGCCCATTACACCTGGAGAATACCACCTCTTGTCCCATCAGATGTAAAATTTTTAGGAATCATTTTTGCCATGACACCATTCTCCCACAGAATAAATGCCACCCTCATGGCAACTGTGGTGAAATGCTGAGAAAATTGAGATGCACCCACAGAAAGAAAGCGAAAACTTGAAGGCTGAAGTGACATAAGCATTTTGATTCTAGTTCTCCATCTTTTCAAGACAGCACATTCCTTTGTCACTCAAAAACTCAAAAACACTCAATATTTTTCTGAGAATAATTTATACTGCCAGTGAAAATCTAACTTGATCTTTTTCTTGGAAGTAAATACAGCCTATTTTGAGCAACACTGGTCAAATATTTCTAGTTAGAAGTGGAAAGGAAAAGGAAAACTTCTCTTTGTTTTATAAAACAAGATTTGCTGTCCCCTGCCCTTTGGCTTTCTAGCAGCTAAAATGGTTTAGAGCAGGAATAAATGATTTGGCATAAATAAATTCTTGGAAAAATACTACCCTGAGGTTTCCCCAGGTCTGAAGTCAGTTGTGTGTAGTAGAGTTTTACTACATGTGCATCCGATGTATTTTGTGAGACATCAAGACTTACTTGTGTGTACATTTCCACTTCTTAGACTCAAAGGAAACAATCAACATTTTTTCCCTCATTTAGAGGCTTCTGGCTTCTAGTTTCATTGTAATTGAAATTTAGGAACCATGTGTATTGGTTATTTACCTCATGCCATTGCTGCAAAAGGTGCAGCTCATCCCCTGCACCTTCATGGCTGCTCATGCGAGGTCACAGTTCTGCTCTTACCTGCTGTTTTCCCTGCTCCTGAGGGCAGGGATCTCCCACCCCACTGCTGCCTCTTGTCCCTCCAGACAACAAGCACTGACTTTGCCTAGTCCAGACTCTTTGCTCTAGACTGCGTACAAAGTTTGTGAAGATAAGAAATAAAAAAATTATTTTGATTATATAGCATGGACTTCTGGAGTCATGTTATTTCACATGATCTTCATGTGTCTGTTTTTAAAAAGTAAGATCATGATGTTGGTGATCACATAGAAGAGTTTGAGAAGCAAAATCATCAACATCAAAAATCTGATGACAAAGAAATATCCTTAGCATTCATAATTGTTAAAGAACCTGTTTTATTTCTACAGCAGTCTGATAAGAAACAGTCATTAATTTTGAATGCTAATAGCTGGGGAATACTGGTAAAAAGGCTGGGTATGCACTTCAATGAACCAAGGCTGAGTTTAATACTGATAAGAGGATCTTGAAATGTTAAGAAAAGCAGCTGCACATTTGGGTTTTACAGTAGAAACCCCTGCCATTGCACTATTGAGAAGCTTTTCAAGTAATGAAGTGCGTGAGACATTCTTCATGGTATCTAGGCAAACACATAAAATACTTTATGAAAGAGGAAGGTAAAGATAGATAAAGACTGAGAAGTTGTTAATCTCGTATCTGTATTTCCTAGACCATCTAAAAGGTAGGTGGGAGACTTTTGTCCTTTTGTTCTGGTCTGTGACTAGGCATATGCCTAAACATGTCTCAGTTTCTGGTACTTTTGAGGACAGATTTTTAAAATTATTTTTACAGTTTGTACATGCTTTTACCTGATTCTTTGCAAACACATGGGGCCTCAAAGAGATGTAAACTAAATGTAAACTCACATAAACTAAAGCACCTTCAAGTTCTTTGTGTTTTTCATCATTTTTTCCTTTGAAATAACAAAATAAAATACCACAAGAAAATTCCATCTTGTAAAGTCTGCTTTAACTTGTACTGGTTTTAAACTCATTTTGTGAAGGACAGCTGCAAAGGATCTTGTTATAAGTGAGATTTATGGAGGTTGGCTTTTGTATAAAGAGTTTAAAGATCATTGAGTGAGTTTGTTAATAAGGATAATAAGTGAATAGTTAATAAATTGTATCTGTTAATAATGTTAATAAGTTGTATGATTCATTAACGGGTTATTAGTTAATAAATTAACGATTGTGGATTCATAAAGAGGTGGATATATGTAAAATGGGTTGCTATATACGGCAAGGATGCAAAGCTTTCTGGAAAATCAGCAATGTAAGGGGGAGTGCCCTCATTAACATAAGGGGGTAGATGGGGAATTCTCAGTGGATGACAACCAACCAATAAGCAGAATCCAAGACTGATGAGCCAATGGCCTTCTAAGGGAGCATAGCATTGAGGGGAGGAGTTATGCTAATCATGAGGGGAGGAGTTATGCTAATTACCTCAGGCATAAAACCTGTATTCCCCCTGCTTGAGGGCGTGCCTCTGACCGCCTACCATTTTAGGTTGTGCACCCAGTGCTGCTCTCCTTTGCTTTGTGTTGCTGCAGATCACAGGCTCTTATCCGTAATTGTCAAAGTTTTACTTTTAACCAATAAAACTCTGAAATTGGCAAACTCGAGGCATCGTTTCTCTCAATCTGATCACACCAAAGTGTGTTTTCCAGCAATGCTCATGCGAAGGATCCCGAGCAGAGTTGTGTGTGCGTGATTTTCTGTGCCAAGATTAGCAGTGTGGAATAGCAGCCACTCCAGAGTAAAAGATCGTTCTTACATTTGTCCCACATTATCCCACATGACTGAAATGTAGAAAGTCATACTTGTGAACATGTTGAGAGCCAGCAGATGTTGTAACTGAGAGGCTTGAGGTAAGTGCTATTAGAAGCAGTAACCTACCTGGATGTGAATGCAGGGATTGAGGTACACAGGTGCACACAAAGCAATTTATCCTAAATTTTAGGATACATTTTGTAGTATGGATGTAATATGGAGAACACATTCTTCAGACTGATGCACTTAATACTGTTCTCTGGACTAAAGTCTCAATCTAGGGTCTCCAAAATCTTCCAGCATGTGAAGACTAGGTTAAGCACAGAGCAGAGAGATGGAAACCCTGGAGGGAGATTTCACTGTAGCAGGTCTGGCAGAATAAAAGCAGGAAAAAAGAAGTTCTCTTGAGATTGGGTGCTCCTAAGGAGTGCTGAGTGTTACATAGATGTTATCTCCTACCTAAGTTCCCAGGCAGAAGGCTGAGCATGTGGTACTTTTTGCAATCTGTTTCTCTGCTCAAGAATGGTCTTGGCAGAGATGCCATATGCACAGCATTGTATTAAAAGTAGGTTTGATTATTTCTCACAGTAATAGTAGAGCAGTAGATGTGGCAGTAGGTAGAGAAACATTAAAATGAGTGCAAATGGAAGCTAATTTCAGTGGCTTTTCACCTTCCACTTCTGCTGCTGCTGTAAGAAGGGTGGCTGGGAGATAACACAGTGCAGCTGCCTAACAGCTACCTTTTTTCATTAACTTTGACTGCAATAAAAGCACAGCCTTTTTGAAACAAAGTTCAAGTAGCCACAGCCTCTTTGTGGAAATTAAATTCCTCTGGAATCTAGTTCCACGTAACTCATCACCTACTTCACTGAACATTAGTCAGCTCTGTCGCTGGTGACAGAAGTGCTTGACAGAGCTGCTGGAAAGTGGGTCAGGTGGTGGATAAAACATAGCCTGCTTCCTCAGGCTGCTTTTAGTGTGGACCTCCTGAGACTGCAGTAAATAATGAATACCTGCAGGCCACCATGGGCACTTTGAGTGCTGCTGCATAGCTCATCTTTGGTCCATGAGAGGAGGAAATCATACAATGGTATAAATCCATGTAGAAGGGATGCAGAAAGAAACTTTTGGCTACCATCTCTGCTTCTGACCTGCTATTGTGATGATTTTTTTTTCCTGAGTATGCTGTTGGATGATGCAATTTCTACTCTCATAGGCCTGCTTCCCAGACTGGAGAGCTGAGGACTTCATTGGTGTGGTGGTAGCAGCTGTTTGTTGTCAATGTCTCACCAGGGGCAGTGATAAGAGGAGGCCTGGGGCACTGCTCCTAGGCAAACATCTAGCTGTGCTTGGGTACAGGGGGAGATTTTTGCCTATGAGAGCAGTGCTTGCTGTCAGAACAGCCATTTCATGTCCCCCCATAGGAAAAGGCTGTGGGCCACACAGAAGTTAATGTTTTTTAGAGGTCTTTATGAGAAGTGCAAATTCAGGCTTTTAAAAAGTCACGTCCTTTATTTGAAAAGGAAGCTGCAAAGAACTAAAAAAGAATGGAGTTTGTGATCTATTTTCATGCTGTGTAATGATCTATTCCTTTCTCTTCCTTTTCCTTCTCCCCTTCCCTTTCTCTTTTCTATTCCTCCCTAGAAATGTTAGTTTTCCTAGTTACTGTTTGACAGCTTGTTATCCAGACCATAAACACTGAATTTCAGCACTTCCCGTAACTGGAAGAATCAAGACGCTGAATCATTAACAAGGCAATACTTTGTGCCAAATGTTTGTTTGTGATTAATGGTAAATAGATTTTTAAAAAGGAAAAAAAAAGGATTAAAATATCTTCTTTACTAAAATACTCATCCTGCAATTTTCTTCCACAAAAATGTTTGGACAACTCTATTCATACACATTTCTCTTTTTCTGTCAGAGTACTCCAAATAATTTTTACCCTTCCTTCGTCAACACTCTGCTTGGATGCCTTCGTAGTGATGGGAGACAACATCTATGTGATTCCAAAGGTGAAGTTCCATGTGTCATCTGAGTCTTACAAACAAATTATATCTACTGAGTGGGAGAGATCCGCTTCCTCCTCGTTCTCCCTACTCCTGCTCTTCCTTTCAGCTGTGCAGTCTCATGCTAAGCTCCTAAAACTTTTTACTGAAGCATCTTTGTCTCTATCCTCGAAGAAGACAATATTGCTTTTATTCTGAGATAATTTGCTGCTGGATTTCTGGGTTGTATCAATTCCCAGGAGCTCCCAGAAGGCATCAGAGCTGGTGGTATATAAGCAAGACAGCATGTCTAGGAATGATGTAGGGACTGTGGAACTTCCATGTTTCAACAGAGGCAGTGAAATGTTGGATGGGCTCAGTTGTCCTGTGCTGGTTCTCCACCAAGATGGAGTCACTCATCACTTGAGCCAGAGTTACTCACCATATGTGACTCTCAGCCTGCCTCCAGAATGAAAGGTGGATGTGCTCACATAGAAATCCTCTCCTGAATGTTCAGCTAGGATGAGGGTTCCCACTGTCTCTCAAGGCACATTCCACCAGATACTCTCTGGTAGCTGTGTGTTCCCTCGCTGTGGATTGTATTCCTTCAGGGGATCCTCAGGGTAAAGAGAGGTGTAGATTTTGTCCTTCCAGAAGTTTCTTGATAGTGGTTGGTCCATGGTTACCCTTCAGGTGATGCTAATCAGAGGAAAATTTGAAGAGAGCTGCCCACACTGGAAGTGGAAAGTTGGATTAGTGTATGCAAATTGCAAAGGACTGAAGAGTTAGGAAATACAATGCTGGTGGATCAGCTCCCATTACTCTTGCCAGGCTGTCAGCACTTCATCCTCATTGCCTAGCAGTCACATCTGTGTGTCTCCCAGTTACCTCGGTACAGGCAAGCAAGGAAACTGAGGAATCTCCTGGGAAACAACACCTTTGTTAGGCTTCTCAGGTGGCGCTACACAAAAGAAAAAAGCAGAAAGGACTTTATCAGGAAAATAGGCTCAACAGTCTGAGCAGTGTGAATGTTACGTTGTTAGGTGGGCACTCTAGCCTTTAATAGGTTATCTTTTTCCATTAGAGGACTGTTTAAATTTTTAAGTGGTGCACAAGCTCATAAGGGCTTTTACTGCGTGGGTTCCCATTTTCATAAGGGTTTTGAAGGTGTGGGAAAAGCTGATGCATTAAGATCTATTTCCAGTCTTCCCCTTGGGAACTATTGATGGTCATTTCATCTTTCTTACATGACTTTTAAGATCCNGAAGAAAAAGGGAAATTATTTTCTGGTTAGTTCCTAGTGGGAAATCTTACAGAGGAATACCAGGGTTGAAAACAAGAAGTAAAACATAAATTCCAAACAGCTTGAATTCAACTAAACCTGCAATCAAGATCCTCAAAATTTATTTTGACATAAGTTTCAAGTAAAATTCTTGTAGGGTAAAGGAAAGAAAAGCAGAAATAAATGATGATTTTTTTGATCATGCTTTGGATTAAGAATCCTTAAATAGTTGTGTTGATGTACTGTATCTCTAGCAATATGACTGGCTTCCAGATGGGAGGGGGGAAGTTATATTAATGAATTATGGGTCTGATAAAAGGTCATTCTTCTTCTGTCACATAGACTTCAAATCAGTCAGTGTGTCTCCCTTGCTCTTTCTTCTAATTGGAGTGCTGCATAATCCAAAATGTCTTTTCCCTGGTATTTTGCTGATAAAGAAATTTCTAATTTGCTTTAAAACTTGTTATAGGTATGAAGACAAGATTAGTTGTATAGAGAAAATGCTCCTCACTTTGAAGATCTTGTTTGGAGGACCAATGGAGAAACGCCCTGGAATTAAAGATATTTCAGAGAAAAAGCAGGGAAGCACACAGACACAAGAAAGAAAGGTAAGCATCTTGTCTATTGGAGAAATTGCCTTGAAGTAAGAGAAATTATTTCCCCAGAGATAATTTGGTCCTAGGAGTCAAATTGTCACTAAACAAAAAGCCAAATCAAGAGCAGCAAATTGATTTTGCTTCCAGTGTCTTTCCTCTAATTTTTCCCTAATTAAAAAGAGAAGAAGGATTTGATAAATCCAGATATTTTTTAGCTCAGTGTTGCATTCATCCTTGAAGAACCTCTTCCCTGTATCCATTTTGTTGGTGGGGAGTGGAATGAAAGTCTCTAGGCTTAAATTATCAGAGATGAACGCTTATATTCACTTTAATTGGAAAAGCAATGGTTACAAATAGTGAATATTTACTGCCTATTGTTAGGGAAAGTTGTATGCCCAACATCTGTGAGAAAAGGGTTACATACATAAATGTGAGGTGTAAGCACTCTGGTCTGGTTTTGGACTGAGTGATCCAGTCAAGCACATAGAGAAACTTCATGGTGGGGAGGGGAAATTAAAAGTTATATATAAAAAAACATTAAGGAGTTCACATTGTTCTATTCGACAAATGTTTGTGTCTTTTGCGATCATCTGTTTCCTCTCCCAATACATGAACATGTAGAGACCACATGTTTCTTCCTGCTTTTTGGTCTTGCACAACTTTCTTTGACCACTCCCAGGCACTCAAAGCACTTTGCACAGTACTTCCCTTTTGGCTTCTCATTTGCCAATATCTGACACCAGCATTTCTCACCCAGTTCCTTCTCTCTGTTGTTCAATTGTTAAATGAACTTTCTGCCCTGAGGTTTTTTTTTTCCTGGAGATGGATGACAGGGGTGCACAAAACACATCCAAGCGCTGCTTGCATGTTTGGAGACAAGAAAAGCAAGGTACCAGCACTAGGTGAAAGCTCAGGGTTTGCGCTGTGTAATTTATGTTTAATGCTACAGCAGAATCTGGTTTTTGTGCCTGGCTCTTCAAAGATGTAACTTCTGTGACATGTTTTGCAGCTCCTCTTGTGCGTGAGAGTAAAGGACATTTTGACTCACTTGAGATCCCTAGAAATGTTAAAAAAAGAAAAGAAAGAAAATAGTACAAGAAAAGGCACTCATGGAACTGTTGAGGTGATATAACCAGGTGTCTTTTCATGTGTATCCTTTATTTTTCCTTCTATCTCATCAAATTTAAACAACCTAATCCTATGAAGGATTAAAGCTGTGATGTCTCCTTGCCATGTTTCTGTGTTCTGGGCTTTTCTCATGAGTTAGTACTTAAGCTCTAATGAGCTTAGAGGTTTAGCAAAAGCACAGGCAGCATTTATACATGAAATGGTTGAAGATGGTGCCTTCTCCGTGGTGAAGGGATGTTATTCTTCCTTTCAGCTGCAATGAAATCCCTTCAGTCCATCATACGGTCCCTTAAAGCACCTGGGAAATGGAGTGTTTGATTTGGGTTCACTGAGACCTCATTTGCTCTTTCTGTGGGGGGATAAGTAGAGCTAATGCTGGAGGAGAAATGGTGCAGACACAGTCCTGTTCAGGGTGCCAGGTCTGCTCTGCAGAGGCAATCTCTGCACCTCTGTGTGCTGGCATGTAGAGCTCAAGGGTTACTTCTTTTCCAGTGCTGAGGGGCTGGCACATTTGGGGCCTGCTGTTACTCTTGCTATCAAAAAGTGTGGGTTTTGAGTTCAATGGGGCAAAAAGCCTGGAGAGAATAGGAAAGTCATACAGAAAATTGGAGGATGATTAGAGATGTAGAGAACATTATGCATTGACCTACTTTGGGAGATGGCAGAAGAAACTTGTGCAGATGGAATAATAACCAGGAGTGCTGCCTCCCCTTGATGAGAAAAGAGAGTAAGAACACCATTGGGTGGACAAGCAATTGCACCTGTGCTTTCTGGAGATGCAAAGCAGTTTGCTGCAAGACCTGTTGGCTTGACTTTACCCAGGCGAGGAAGCTGGTATCTTCCAGTGACATCACGGTTGGGAAGCTTTATGTTGTAGCCTTCCTCTTACTACCTGATGGGCTTCATTGTGTTTGCTTGGGTCTGGCATACCTGGCAAAACAAATGTGCAATCTGTGTGGAAGATCTGGGGATTTTTGGCAGTACTTCCAGACAGTGCATCTTATCTCTGCCCCAGTGGTTGCCCAGATGCTCCTTCGTTCAGCTGTGCCGGGTGCCTGTGCGTGGAGCAGTCCTGATTTCCCAAGCTTATATCAGGGTGGTGACCATGGCTGTCTGCCTGTGCATCTCACCAGTGGTTTCCATCTGAGTTGCTTCCAGGTGCATCATGCCAATAGGAGAAGAAGTCAGAGAATGTGTGTGTTTGTCTCTTGAAGGTTCATGTCTTCTATAAGCACCTTGGCCTCCATCCAAATCATGCCAAAGTCTGTAGCATTCTTTTGAGTTTGTGAAAGTAAACCATACTTGTTCATAGTAAAAAAAAACCAAACCCAACAAAGAGGAAAATTCAGAGTGAGTCTCCCTTGAACTCTAATACTTACTTCCATTAAGAATTTCAT
Organism: Vireo altiloquus; assembly: GCA_013396875.1. NCBI lineage: Eukaryota > Metazoa > Chordata > Aves > Passeriformes > Vireonidae > Vireo > Vireo altiloquus. The sequence goes on along the minus strand of VZRF01003382.1, from coordinate 473,261 downwards.
TTAGTGTGTCTCTTGTTACAGCTGTGATAATTTGGTCCATGGTCCCTGGCTGGAGCCCTTGCAATTCCGTATTTATTTATTAGTTTCCTACTGTGACTGATTCTTCAAAGAAAACACGCAGTGCCTTAACCCATCCTCTGTTCCACACTGTGTTGGGTTTATTCCACTTGAGATTGTTCTGAGTGTGAAAGGTAGGTAGTCATGAGGAGTCTGAACAATTCTCCAAAATGAGAGACAGTTGATTACCTCCTTCTCCATATGTTACATGTTCACATAGGAAACTGCTGGAACTGAAATCCTGTCTACCAGCAAGTGCATAGAGCAGACCCTGGTTATAAAAGGCTCCTTGACGTTTCTAGGTGGGAAGAAGAGTTCTTTCCTTGCTCATGGCCCTTGTAGAAGCAACTTGCAAGAAGTGCCAGTGAGTTCTAACTGTAATGTACTCACCTGGCTGCTGTGGAAAGGACTGGCTCCTGAAACTGGCTTTCAAAGTTCTTTCTCACTCTGATCTGACCTTCCTAGTTATTTGCAAGCACAGTTTGACATTTGGATAATTAAGCACATAATTTATGACTGAAAAGGGAGAGTATTTTTTTTTTCACTGATATCTGACCCAAGATGTGGAGAGGTCACGCTAATAGGAATCCTTATATCTCTTTTCTGACTTCAGTAAACTCACTCTGAATGAGGTTATAAAACTTATATTGATAAGTCTTGCCTCTGAGAGATATCAGCTATGGACAATATTTACTAGAGAGAAGTGGTACTGCTGTAGTTGGTGTGGTTCAGGATAGTCTCACAGGGGTCCCTGCTATCCTTCTATATGATGAAAATGCTTGTATTAAATATTCATGTGGGCGGAAATATTTTCTTTGTGGTTGGCTCTGTGGTTACACTATAGCAAGATAACCCATGCAGTTCCTGTGAAACCACCCCTCTATCTAAAAGGCACAATATCCGCAGGGGTGAAATAGGCTGAATCTGAAATGGCTCGACAGGCCTTATTTTATTGGTCACGGCATGACCACGCAGCTGGGATGGGGGGGGGCAGGGGGGGGGGGGGGGGTGGGATCATGTGAGGATGCAATGGGAATACAACAGCACAAGCAAATAATCACTTCTGTTGTCATGAGACGTCAGGTTTCTGGAGAGAGCTTTCCACTTACAGAAAGCCACCTTTTGCTGCGTTTCTTGTTTTCACACTCTCTGCAAGTTCAACAAGTGTACACATGCAGAGACAAAATCAGACCCTGCTGTTGCATTATGGAGACAGAGAAAGCTTCCATGAACGATGAGCTGCCTTGAATACAACTCACCTCAGCAGCTGTGGCTGGGTGTGCACTCACTATTTTGTGCTGGCACAGTGGTCCATAATTGCTGTCTGGTGCTTGACTGTGAGTGACAAGAGCAGGACTTTTGTGTCTGAGCACCCTCAGTAGGTGCAAGGGGCTGGTAGCTCTTGTCCTGCTGCAGCAGGATGTAGCATGTTTAAAAAGGATACATCTACATTACACTTGTCCAGAAAAAGCTTTCTTGCTTATGCCAGGGGTTTTTTTGTGTGAGTTGAACTCTCTTTATGTTAGTTTGGATGCAGTTATACTGCTTACCCATTTTAGAGGTGTGAAGGAGTGGGTGAGGGACTAGAGGGTCATCCTAAACTGGACTTTTGGATCCAGATTTCATGGAACTTTGAAAGAAGTCCCAGTCCCATATTGAGCTATAGAGCTTGGGTTGTGGGTCCTCTGATGCTGGCAACACGACAGATCCACAAAACCAGCTGTGCTGTGTGACAGTAGCTAATGCCTAACGGAGAGGCCTCTCAGACCATCTCTTAATGTGCTGCAATCTGCTTGTGAAAAGCAAATCAGAACTAGTTTTTTCATTGGGAATGCTTCATGGAGCTTGTAATAGCAGGGTGGGCTTCGCTACGACTTTGTGCTTTTTACAGCCACGTTTTCCAAACCTCACATCTACCGAGTAAAAGGTGTAGATGTATTTGTACACCCAGACTGTGGGTGCCCACTCTGTGCCCACAGGTCAACAGCATGTTTCTCTCACCATTTCAAATACAGTAACTCTGCTTTTCCTGAGAACCCTATAAACTTCCTGCAAGGACATTTAGAAAGATTTCTTGGTTTTCTTCAGATTAATAGCCCCCTAATGTCCAGTGTTCTGTTTTGGGGTACAGCTTTAGGTTGCTCTTATTTTGCATGTTCCAATGGTGCATCCAGTTCCTCTTTCTGTCTATTACAGTGAGGAACCAACCTCGTAACATTTGCCAGTACAGTGTATGCTTTTTCATTAGGATCATTTCAAGTGAAGGGAAAAATGGGCTGGTTTAGGAGTATGGGGTGTTTTCTGCCACTTTAGTGACAGGAAAATTCCTGCCTTTCATGAGTGGTTTTGTTTGGTAACAGGTTTGAAGTCTCCTCTTTCTTGACCTGTCAGTGCAGAAGGGTTCAAATGGAAAGAAAAGGTGGTGAGAATGAACCTTCTTGGCAGTATCCATTAGCTATGGCCTGGCCTTCTTGCTGCTCTGTACTTTGATTTATGGGCCCTGAGCCTTTACTGGCCTGCCAAACAAAGATGATCAGGTCAGATGAAGATCAGGCTACAGCTCTTCAAAGGGTCATTTGTTTTACAGGGACACTGAATGTCTAGGCTGTTTTGCAGCACACTTGTGGGGAGAAAGCACAATAGTTTCTCTTTTTCTGTTTTTTTTTTCTGGGTTTTTTTTCCCCACATGTTGGTTTTCTCATCACCCAAAAAAATGTGCTACCAGCTGAAGAGTATGGAATGGTTTTCAGCCTCTAGAACTGACAACACTATCTGTAACTGATGTTTTAAGACCACAGGAAACTACTCATCACAATCCATTAATGAGCACTTGGCTAGCTGTTTGTTATCTTAAGAAAAATAGATGATGAAGCATAGAACTCCACCATCCAGAGTCTACTGTTTTATCCTTCCATCAAACTAATACTGAACTAACTTTCAGCACAAAACACCGTTTTCATTATCTGTGCTCACTATTTTTTCCCATCCTCATTAAAATCTGCCAGAATAAGAAAAAATGAGCTAAATCCACAGTGACCTCATTTTGTCTGGGAAGTGGGGGAGGCTGTTCCTCCTACCAGTGGTGGTCAAGCCAAGGCTGAGCCCTAATCATCCAATGGGGGAAATAACTGCACTTCAGCTGAACATCAGTAGGTGCCGGATGGACTATTTGTCCCACTTTATATGGGGAAAAGTGGAGAAGACAGGCCAAGACACTGACCTGTGTTCCCAAACTGAGCACACAGGCAGCAGAGCAGCAATCTCATCCCCACCCAACAGGCACGTCTGGTTGCAACAGCCATGTAAATAATTTAACAGTGGGATTTATGGGCTTCTTTCTCACTGTGGGGTCTTAGATTGCATTTAGTCATGTTTACCAGGATAATTGCCCTGAACTTGTGTTCTGGTGGCATGATAATGTCTAAGAGAGGAGCTGATATCTTAAGGTCACTGATTGAAAGGGGAAAACATCTCCTTCTCCTCTCAAAACAAAGTGTGAAAGACTTTTTTTTTTTTTATATTTTATTTTTTTGGCAAATTTTCAAAGACACAGTGGAGTATCTCTCTACAGGTTGGATTGGCATCTGAATTCAAGGTTCTTTGGCTGTAAAAGCCCATTGTTTTGCTCATTCTCACAGTAATCAAACCAGTGTGTCAGTCTTGATAGTTATACTGCATACAGAAAAGGATATGGCAATTACTTTGAGGAGGGGATGGAGCTACCACTTGCAGATAACCTATTTATTTTTAAAAATTGGAAAAATTTCACTTTTGTTTATTTTCTGCTCTGAGTAATTGAAGTATTTCTGTTTTCCACAGCCATTTTCTGACATGCAAATAGCAATTTATTTTTATGTGCGATAAATCCTTCCTGTGTGCTTTCCACTCCGTGAAACAGGGTTGGGGGAAATATGCCTTTTTCCATGAAAATACTAATGACTGAATTAAAGCATGACTCAAGTGGGCACTGTTCTGAGCAATAATATCAAAGTTGTCACAATTGTGTGTGGGATTTAATGTTCCTGGATGATACTTGCATTTAGTCTGCAGATCCATGAGTCAAGGCAACTGTTAAAATCTTTCCAAACCTTAGGAGGGGCCCAAATGACTTATTTTGAGGTGTTAATAGAGTCATTTGAAGACATAACAGAGAAGTGACTGCAAAACAGGGCCAGCTGGGAGCATAGGTGATGTGGGCTGTTGCCTTGGGCAGCAGCAGCCTGCCAAGGGCACAGCAAAATGGTCGTGTCTTCATCGTTTGCTCTGCCTCTGCCAGCGCCTGGGGAAATCAGGTTTGCTGCTGGTTCCCGGGCAGGGGTCAGGGTGAGTGTGTGCAGACTGGGGCCAGCTGCTTTCAGCGGTCACTGCTCCTGCCTGGCGAGTTACCTTCTGACAGCAGGAGCTGCCTGCCATCAGCTGTATGGGATCATGGTTTAAGGGCATGCTTTTCCCTGCTGAACACACACCAGCTGTGGTGGCTTTTTCAAATCCTGCAAGATTTGTACCCTGTCTGAGCATGGGTAGAGTCTCTGCCATGTCCCTGCTGCTAGTCTGTGGTGCAGCCTGGCTTCCTATCCTCTGTTCTCTCAGCTGGATTGGGATTGGGTGCCTGGTGTTCCCATGATGGCAGGTGATGATGGAGTTTGGAGCTCTGACAGCTCTGCAGTGAATACAGGGTGGTTATATTTTCCAGAAGAGGATGTTGTTTGAACATTTTTTGGTGCATTTCAGTGTAAAAGTAAAGTAATTTTTATTACAGTACGTGGAATTTATGTCATGTGAAAAAAACCATCATTAAAAGTTCAGGCCCCCAGAGACATAAGCCTGATGTTCTGGGGTCAGTGTTGCTTGTGGCTGACAGGCTCCTTTTTGCTCTGACCCTCTTTGTCCATGCAGATAAATCTTGATTATGAACTATTTGACTCCCCTTTACAACATGGTTGTGTCTTCTGTGATATTCCAAAATGCTGGAACTGTGCAGCAAGCTAAAGTTAGGGAAACCTCTGGATATGGAACCCTCTGCACAACACAAACATCAGTTCAAAGTGGCTTTCTAAAAGATGTGTTCAACTTTCATAATTTCATTTTATGACTTCTTTTCTTCACTAAGGATTCTTACTGAAGCAGAAGTGCAGTCCCAGCAGTGTATTCAGAGCCTGAAGCAGAGAACTAAACAGTTCTTCTGGGCAGAAAATGTTTTGTTCCAGCTGGAAAGGTGTCATTTTCTGGTAACCCTCACCCAGTGCCTACACATGCTCTTCATGAAGTTGTATTAGAAGCAATCGTGGATACTGCAGTATTGATTGGTTTCAGGAACAGAGTGGAAAGTATTTCCTTTGAGAGTTTGAAAGCCAGAAATAATTTTTCAGTTGACTGTAGGATGGATATCAATACTTCTGAAAGCAGCAGCACAGGGCAGTGTGACTGGCTTGGAACAAACATCCCAAGAAGTGCTTGCTTAGGAGGAGATCTTTCCAACACTTGGTTCTCTTTTTTTATATATTCACAGAAGTATTTGTATGGGGGAATGTGTTGACTATTTTTAACCTGGATTCTGCTAAATAATGTTGTATCAGTCATCTAATACTGACAAAAAGTGGTGGCACGGTACCAGAGACTGGCAAATACAGAGTTGTAAGTGAATTTCTTCTAGTAGCTATAAAAGGTAAAAGTTTCTTCTTTGTTGTTCTCCTTGTAAAGCCAGCATTAAAGCCAGCATGGACCTTATCCATCTTATGCATCTGTTTTAACAGATATTTCTGTACAGTTGGAAATTGCTTGTTCAATGTGGTTGACCCGGAGAGCTCTCATCAGTCAGCTGATGTGTGGCTGCTGAACACATCTTCTTGTAACCTGACCCAACTGCTCAGGAAGGCACATTAGTGTAAACTGCTCCCTGATTTTCTTCTGTGTAATAAACCATGTATGTGGTGTAACATGACATAAGAGAAAAATCCAGGTCAGTGGAGCCCTGTGGTTGTTTATGGTGAGATTTCAGAGGTAACTGCTTCCAGTCACTTGTATTTAAGCACCTGAAATAAGATATTGTTCCGTTTTCAACTGAAATAAAACACCCTACTTTTGTGTGTGACTGAGCACGATCAACAGGAAAAAAATAAAGGGAGACTTTTTTGGAAAATATATCTCTATAGAATATCTGAAACTTGGCAGAAATGTTTCTGGGCTTTCCAGCTCTGTGGTTAGCTCCATGTTCAGAACAAAAGCAGTGTCTCCCATTGTTACTGTATGAGATGTGTATGCATTTACTGGTACTTCAGTAGTGAGTGAGGCAGTATATGTTATTATCTACAAACATTTTGGATTTTACATAGAAAGGAGCATATTTGATCTCTTCAACATATGGGATTATGGTATGCAGGGTGGGTTCATACTTCCTTCTGAATATGCAACTGTTTTACAGTAGAGAGTATCGGGCGCAAGCTGGCTCCTCAAGAAAGGGTGTGGCTCTTCTGAAGAAGTCTGTATACCTCTGATGGATGCACACAGGGCCGTCAGACCCTCTGGATTGCTGCAGACTAAAACTGGGAGGTTTTTTCCAACCTAATCAAGTCTATTTTTCTATGATTCTAAAATAAATTAATCCAACCATTAGCCCAGCACTGCCCTGTTCACTGCTAAACCATACCCGCAAGTGCCACATCTACATGTTTTTTGAGCACATTCAGGGACGGTGATTCCACCCCTTCCCTGGCCAGCCTATTCCAATGCTTGACCACATTTTCAGTGAAGAAAATTTTTCTAGTATCTATTCTAAACTCCCCTGAGGGCACTTGAGGCCACTTCCTCTCTCAATTGTTATCTGGGAGAAGAGACCACCCCCCACCTGGCTACAGCCTCCTTTCAGGCAATTGTAGAGAGCAGTAAGGGTCTCCTGAGCTTTCCTCAGCTGCTTCTCACAGGACTTGTGCTCCAGACTCTTCACCAGCTTCATTGCCCTTCTCTGGACCTGCTCCAGCTCCTCAATGTCTTTGTTGTAGTGAGGGCCCCAAAACTGAGCAAAGGATTCCAGGTGCAGCCTCACCAGTGCTGAGTACAGAGGGATGATCACTGTCCTGGTCTTGCTGACCACACTATTTCCGGGCCCTTTCCTGGCCACACAGGCCACGAAGCCATGACTGCGCTTTCTTGGCCACCTGGGCATGTGCTGGCTCATCTTCAGCTGCTGTTGACCACCACCCCCAGGGTCCTTTTCCAGTGGGCAGCTTTCCAGCCACTATTCCCCAAGCCTGTAGCATTGCACGGGATTGTTGGGACCCAACAATCCCGTGCGNCTGTAGCATTGCACGGGATTGTTGAGACCCACGTGCAGGAATGGGCATTTCACCTTGTTGAACCTCATACAACTGACCTCTGCCTATCCACCCACTGACCTTGACCAGTCCTAGGAGTGAACCAGATGACTGTAGCATCAAAGAGGCTTCAGTACCTGATGATGAACTTTATGTTAAGGTGCAGCTTGAAAAGAAAACCAAGTGATTTTCAAAATGTATGTTCTGGCTAAATAGGTTGCATTATTGCAGAGGTAGGTACTTTAAGTCATTCTAAGGTGTTTGTCGCTTTTATCTAGGCCCTGGTACTGCCACGGCATTGCCGTACAGCAGCAGGAGCTAACCACCGAATGATGAGTATTTAATGGAAAGGTTGATGTATATCTACAGTGAATCATTTGCTACAGAATTGTAAATAAAACAGTATTTTTAATTCACTGCCTAGGGCTGTTTAAGTATACCATGTATGAGTTATGTCCACGGGAAAGGACCTTAGGTTGAAGTAGCCCTGGTTGAAAATTTGTGAACATATTAATCTATATTTTTATATTTGATAGTGGTAGGAATTGTCTGAATAAATTTTCAAGATAGGTATGTGTATGTTTATATGTCTTCTTCAGACAAAAAGCAAAATGTTTAAATGTGCCTGGTTTAAATTCAGTTGTCCAAACCCCTGATTTTCCCCCCTATCCTTTTCCTCTGCATTAAACCAGTCTTCATGTAGTCTTCGTGGTCACACTGTATTTTCTTGATTTGGACTTCTCACCTCGGTCCAGGTGAATGGTGCTTTTTCATTTCCTTTTATTCTCCTTCACATTACTTCATACACATCCTCTGAACCCTGTACTGAATACAGGCCTTCCTCAGGGACTGGAAGTGCTCTGATCATAGGCCGTAAGCTGTTCATGAGCACAAGGGGATTTCTGCCCACAGCTAACTCTCCACTGAGGTGAGGTGTCCTTGTACGTGAGCCACTGAGATGCAGATGTTACAGCTGTTACTGCCTGATGTGCCCACTAATCTTTGATTCTCTCTCTGGGATATGGGAGACCAAGGTACTTATAATTTTTTCTCTTCTTACCTTCACATTTAAGCACAGCTCACTTTAACCTTCTGTGGGAAGTGGGAATTATTATGCATTATCCATGTACCAAATGTCCCAAAATGGACACCCAGAAGATGAAACATGAGTACATTGAGGATGCTGGGTTAGAAGGAGTTTTGGGCAACTCTGTGATGTAGAAAAGCTCTACCCAGAGATGGGTAAAATATTTTTTTTCAGAGTGGCACAGAATTACTCCTACAAACCGACTCTTTCAAGGCAATTTGGGAAATTGCTCCATCTCTCCGTCAAAATTATTGCTGGAATTACAGCTCTTCTCCAGTTCAGGTGTTTTGGCCGTGCCCCTCTTTGATGTTGACCATGGGCTCTTTTGACTGTCAGCCCCTGTCTCCACTGCTCACTTTTAGGGTGAGGACCTCTGGGCCTGAACAAGAGAATTGTCTCCACAGAACCTGAAGCATTTCCATAACTTTCCTGTGGACTTCTTTCACAGCTCCGGAGGTTGCCATATACAGAACTTGGCACGTAGGTGTTTTTTCCTTTCTGCTGCCACACTCTCCTAATGACCTAAGAGGAGGGAATTGAGGGCAAGAAGAGGGCCTCTTGCTTTATTCTATGAGGCTTCCAGGTCTGTGTGAATATGCAGGAGAGCAATCCATGACACCTTTCATTTGGATAGGTATCTTATCTCCACGTTTATCATCAAAGGGGAGCACCACACATCTCCCAACTTCTGCAACTGTAAACCCTGTCAGACCAGAGTCTGCTTTAATATGCCCCCTTTATTTCCAAAGTTAAATTAATCCTTTACACTGAAGGCTGGAAACTCTGGGAAAACACTGTAAGTGAACATTGGATGCTGGAGTATGCAATACATTGGAAAGAATTAGGGTTTTCACAGGCATCTCCTGACTTTTTGGGGGCTAGAATTCACAACACTTTATTTCTTTGAACTGAGAGTTATTGACCATGCTCTTGGCCTTTCTGAAGGAAGGGAACTAACTTCTGCAGGTTGCCTGAAAATGGGAGGTTTTGTTCAAATTTTGCTCCTGCAGTTTCCTGATTTGTTAAGACTGAATTTATTGAGTACCTTCCTTGACATGTAGCCTTGTAAAGTTCAAAGCAATGTACTACAAAATAGCACTAGTAGGGAGATCAGTGTCTAGAAAGACTGGCTTTTTAAATGCTGTAGAAAAATAGCAAGAAAATAAGTGCGTGTGAGACCAGAAGGACATTTATCCTACTAGCAAGTCCCAGATGTGCTCATTCAAACTTACTGTGACATACTCTGTGGACCTAGCCTAATGGCAGAGACATTAAACTTTAGCATTAACGGAGTGGACTGTGTAAGTTGGCTGGAAGGTGGTACCCAAGAGGTTTTGTTATTTTTGCCTATGGTATTTATGGTGAAGCAGCTTCAGTTTTCTATGAATACATCTTATTTTGTTTCCTTCTGAGATTTCTTTGTTATAAGATGTTGTTGATTTAGAACTATGCAGAAGTAAGCAAACAATAAATTTCTCAGAAATGTTTCCATTCTGATTTTCCAAATGTTGTAGGCATCTAAAAATCTCTCATTGTTCCATGTGACAGGAAAGCAGAGCAGAAGGTCAGTTTGGGGTTTTGGCAGACAGTGCATATTCATGGGGCCAAAGACATTGAGAAAAACTTGGTATCACAGCAGCCAGGGAACAGACACCCACAATTTTTTAGGAGAAGAGGAACCAGGAGAGACTCAAAAGTCCTCTAGCTTCTGACTTCAAAATAGTTTGGTGGGTGAGAAATTCTCTTAAACAAGATCGATGCTCCTGTTCCATTAGAAAGGAGAATCCTGGTCTCCAGTGTCTTAGTTAAATACCTGGAACTAGTGGAAAACAGTAAAAGACTCTCCATTCCCGACTCCCACTGACTTGGTGTGAAGCATATATGTGCAAAGTTTCCCTTCCTCATTTTCCTTCTGCTTAGATTCACGCAAGAAGTCTGATTCCAGATTGATTTAATTGTCCTTTCTCCTGAATTTTAGTCTTTTTGGGGGACATCCATCCCAGTGCCATCGACTATCACTTCCTCAAGCCACTGACACCAGCCTCTGCCTCACAGTTCCTCGCAGGGCTTGCTGAGCCCCGAGGGGGTGGCAGTGAGGGAGGCAGCCAGAGCTGCCTTAGGCAGCGCTGCCTTTGAGCTGCTGCTGCTTCAGCGCTCAGCCTGACAGAGAAACAAAATGGAAATTATTCAGGAGCATGAAACAAAGTGGAGGTGCTCCTGGTACCAGTGGCATCTCAGAAGCCTTTGGCAGAGGTGTATAGATGTGAACTTTTCTATTTCCCTGGTGAATGAGTCACTGTGGCTGTGCTTAAATCCTTAAAATGTCTTTTAACCTTTTTTTCCCTGTTCATGTGGCTACTTTCAAATACTACCTTCAGGTACACCCAGGCTTTTGCAAATTGTTATGAGCTCTCCTCTGCTGAGTAGAAGCCAAGTTTGACCCAGAAGCTGTTTAGCCATGTTAGCAGAGTCCAAAACGTGGTCTAATCTCTCTGGCAGGGATAAAAGCTTAAGCTCAATTTTTTTTTAGGTGGTTTTCCATTCTAGGAGTGGATTCTTGCGCAGATGGATCAAAATAGAGGGAGACTGAGCTTGCAGTTACTTGCAAAGTCAGGCTGACTTTATCCTACGAATTTGCAGTGTAAGAAACAACAAACCTAAATAGCATGTCAGATCTTGACTCCATTTTTAATTGCTTCTCCTGTTCTGGGGGAGCTGCTACCTTGTCAAAATATGATGTGTGCAGAAGAACAAACCAAAAAGAAAATCAAGTAACACATGAGGTATTCTCATCATACTGAATTTTGTGGTGGAAGATGGGGCTGTTCCCTGGGACGCCATGTTCTAGAGATCATGGCATGGTATGTAACTTTAATCTTTCTCACTGCCAGTTTTGTTGTGTTAATATTTGGGTGCTCTGCTGAGTTGGCACTGCCGGATGCAGGTTGTTCCTTATCCATTAGTGGCAGGAAGTGTTGCACCAGAAGGGTGGATACAGGCACCCTGGCTGCTGGGCGCTTGCAATAGGAGATAATTTCCTGAGTGGCATGAGACAGTGTGGTTTGTGTATCATGTAAAAAGCCCAGCTCTTGTGGCATTTTCCTCTGATTGCTAAGTCCACTGCAGAAGAGTAAAAACATATGACACTTAAAAATAGGATATATCCTCAGCCATTGCAAACGCCATCTGTTCTCAAAGAAACAACTGGTAGAAAAAAATAACCTTGCATCGAAACCTTGCATGAAGTTGCCATTTAAGATAAGCGGGGTTGGCTTTGTTATTTTTATTTTTTTGGAGGTGTGGAAAGGGCTGTTTGATGGCAACTGAAAGAAAACAGATATGTGGAACTGGAGTGTGCGTGTTACAGACGAGCAGAGTAGTCATGTCTTGAAGATCTGTTAAAACTCTGGGACCAAGCAGCACAGTGACACTGGAAGGAACCCGTGCACTATTTTAAATCAGTTCATGCAGGTGACTGCAGCAAGGTGTCTGCCCACTACCAGAAGGTGGTTTCTAGGGAAAATGTCTACATTACTAGTCATAAACAGGTAAAACCTAATTTTCCAGCTGGACGCAGTTCTCTAGTGAATGGTATGGCTTCCTCACCCATTCAGACTCCATCCAGTCTGATAGTGAGCACTGAATTAGTAGCCTAGGGAGTACTGACTCCATTCCTATACACTGCTCCCCCAAAGCACACCCACAGCCATCGCCTCTGGAAACAGGAGCAAAGAGTGTGAGCTTTGGCCATTCTCAGGAGTCAGCACTGCTTCTTCTGGCCTTGTCAGGATGTGATTAAATGACTGAAGAGAATTTAGTTTTCACATAGTGGCAATTTGCTGTCCCCCATGGAACTTCAGTAACTAGTCATACCACCTGCCCCAAGTCTGATGAAAAATCCTGAAAGCCCGCTAGTGGAGTTGGTCACTTGTGCTGATTTGGATACCCTTCTGAGAAGTCAGGTGGGATACCTTTAGCATATACCTGTGATTTCCTTTAGTTCTGAAACTGAAGGAAAACAGGAGCCACTCACCTTCTTTACATGAGCTGATGGCTTCAGAACATCTATGGGCTACATGCAGGTGCAGAAGTACATGAAATCAGCAGGCCTCAGCAGCAACATAAAGCCTGTGTCTTGATACTCTTGTATGGATTAGAAATTTGAAAATGGGTTGGCTACATTTCAGTGCATCTGCCCCTGCTCTACACTAATGTGAAGAGCAGCTGACTTGTGCTTAAGACACATGCCAAGAAACTGTGCATGAGGTAGAGGGAACACTGCATGGTGTTTGCTCAAACAGAATAGTCATGTTCCAAGGCAGTGTCCTAATCCTGTCAACTTCACTGTTTTTATGAGTTCCAAGTGGGACAACATGGTGAGGTAAGAAAAGGGCATTTTAATGAATAGGTTTGATAGTGATATTTCTGTCTCGTTTCTTTTTTTGCATCTCACAGCACAGGAATAGCTGCAGTGATGTAATGTTGCTATTTAGAATTGTTTTCAAAGTGTGTTTGGAGTTTGGTGTCTGCAGTATTGAAAATTTTGCTTTGGAAATGAGTGCACCTAAGGTAAAGGCTGTGTGCATGCATTTTCAGGCTCTGTCTCTCTGAATTTGGACTGCCATGCTTCTGATCTTCTTATCTCCAGTCTGAACATCAGAAGATTTGAAGAGTACTAGCTTGTGCTCAGCTTTTGTGACAAGCAGGTGAGGGATGGGACAAATCTACTAAATACATGCTCTGCTTTGCAGGGGAGTAAGGCAATAACCTGCTTGCCAGCATTTGGTCCTAGCAGACCTAACTCCTGAGATGAAGACCTTTTGGTACTTACACCAGGGAATGAGTATTTCTTTTGTGATGTGCTGCCACAGCACATTTCTGTGTTCTGGCCTGAACTGTGCAGCTGCAAAACCTGGCTGCATTGCCCCACAGTAGAGCAAAAACCACTGTGACTTTGAGGGTAAACTCCGTGGAAGTATGAGGAATGATGTGGCTGGCATAGTTCACAGTGCTGGGAGAGCAAACTTCTGATTTCATAAGTGACGAGACAAAAAACCTCAGTTTTGCAAGAACTTTTTTTTTTTTTTTGTGGAACTGTTTCATACTGGAACAGTGTGACTAATTTACCAGTCCTCAGACAGGGCAATAACACCGAGTCGTGTTTGAAACAAAGTATGTTGTTCTTGCAACACAACTCATACTCCTAGATTTGAGCCTTGCATGTGGGTCAGCTGTAGTGAACATTTTAATACTCTAGCAACATTTCAAACACACCCTGCCTTTGTCTACCAGCTTTTCCATTTCTTGGCACTGATGGTCTTGATCTTCCATGGTCAAAGTTCAATATCTCTCTAAGGTTGAATTAAAATCTTCTGTACTCTGAAATGTTAGACCACCCTTATTATTTTTAATTTTTTTTCCAGCTGTCATGCTTAATGCATTTTTTAAAGCATCCTCCTACTTTGAGGTGAAGTTGTGAAAAGTGAATATGTAACAGTGCATATATATTTTTTGTATATGTATCTGTTTATGAGAGAGCAGGACTGAAAACTAAATTCTGTTATCCCCTAAATCTGATGCAACTTCACCCCTTCTCACAGCTTTAAATCTACCTGTGAAGTTTGTAGCATTGTGCGTCTTTGTAATGGGTTAAATGAAAACTCTGGTTAGGGGCAATACTAACTTTTGTCCTAAAATGTGTGATTTGGCTTGCAGTAGATTCTCACCATGGGCTCCTATGTCTGCATCCTGTCACATTCTCTTCTTTGACTTCCAACTCTTATTTGCCATTCTGCCTAATATTTAAACAAGTTCATTAGATGCGGCCATGTTTTAAAAATATAAACTGCATTTTTCAGGCTATGGACCAACATGTTAAAAACCATCTGTGATATCAACTGCTCAACTTATGCTCTCCAAAGAGCCTGCTTTACTTAAGGCGAATGCTCTGCACTTACAGAAAATAAAGATGGTCATTAAGTACCTCAATTCAGTTTTGAATATTTCAGCTAAGACTGAAATCATTACAGCTTTTATTGTATCTAACCCTCTGGGTTCTTTTGTAAATGTGGTGGGGTTAAGTGCTCCTGTCATTCATCCCAGTTATTTGTGAGCCCCAGTGTGGAGTTAGGTAACTCATTTCAATCATATGACTTTGAAAACAGGTGATGAGAGTGGTGAAAAACTAAATGAAATTTCACAGCTTGAGGCTTAGGCAAAATGTCCCTTTGGCTGTTCCAGTTAATGTTATTACCAGGGGAGGCTTCTTTTTCCTGAAGCATTTATTCCAGATGTATTTCTTTAGCCTTCTGCTCTGCTTGGCTGACTGTTTGTAGTCAATCCTTGCTCTTTTGTGTATAAATAAGTTGAATTGCTAGATCTGGAATTAGGAATTATCTTCAGCTATTGAAAGAGTCTCTAAAGCAGTAAAAATACTTCTGAGAAAAAAAAAAAATAATTCCAGGTTGGATTTTGTAAGCCACACTGGTATGGCCGTGCTGAGGGTTACCTAAAAGTATAGCTGTGTAAAATGCAGCAAAGCTGACATCAAAGTGAAAGGGAAAATGAATGTCACACAAAAATTCTGTGTTTACAAAGTCACCTTCTGCACTGCAGGGACACTTTAAAGAGGAACATTACGGGTGATAAACCTTAGCTGTAGAGCTCTTCTGAATTTTAGTCCTTTTAAACATATTTGATGTTCGGTACCTTATGCCATATTAGAACAACAAAGGACTCCTCAAAACAGCTACACAAAATGCTGCCAGCTTGAGGTAAAAATTCTCAAAGACTTTCTCATTTCTTGCTCATTATGTCCTGTTCCTGCCCTCAGCCTCACGATAAGTGGTGGGAATCTCAATTTTACCATTGAAGCAGATGGGCTTTCTGCAAGTCACTGAGGATTTCTACTCTGTTATTTAGTTCAGAGAAAAAAAATAAAAACCTCCTCTCCCTGGCCTCCACCAGTCTGGGCTGTTAGGTTTTTAGAGTAATGCTTGGATGTCCTCCTTGGCTAATGGAACCCTACCTTCAGATTCTTCAGTTGTGTCTTTTGTTTCTCCCTCCCCCCCAACAAGAATTTGAGCACTTCAGACTTGTTCAAGGATTCTTGGTTGGAGCAAAAGCAATTGCTGCAACAAACCAAGACAAATCTTTCAACAGGTCTGCAGCCCACATTAAAACACGATGTGTGTCTCCTGCAGATATGCAGACCCAGCTCACAGTTCTGCCTGGATGTGTCTCTGCTTCCTGGAAGTGACAGACTCACAATACATGCCCCATACTTCTGCCTGGAGAAGCTTTACCCTCTGTCCAAGCTTCTGAGTGCATGGCTGTGAACAGCCACCATCATCTATTACAAATTTGTTTTCTCATATTTCAACTGCTACAGTAAAAATACAGTGCTTCACCCCTGGTCAGGAACCAAGACTGACCTTAAAAAGCTGTAGGCTCAGTTCTTATTTGTACTCAGGCCCTTTTTTTGTGCTTGTTGTGCCATCAACAACAGAAAAGGTCCTTTGCCCTTGCAAGAACGCTACAATGGGTTTTGACATGCATAAGAATCAGGAACCAAGTATCTCCGAGTGCTGAATGATTTATGAACATATATTTAGTTAAAGAACAGATGACCACAGCATTCCCTGTTTTTCTAATGCTTTTTGTTTTGCAGTCAGAGTAAAATATTGAATGAAGCAGGATGTCTGAGGGCACACCTATATAAATTAGGGCTGACAGCCTCACCTTCTCTACCCACACTCTGGGAGTTATGTAAATCCCCCACTGCTCCAAATCCAGCCAACATGGAGCATGGGCAGTGAAAACTTTGAGTCTGTACCCTTCAAGTTTTCCCAGTTACCCTCATGGCTTGGGTCAAAGCTGCTGTCAGCCACTCAGTGTGACCCATTCTTCCATTAAAGATTTTAGATGTCCACAATATTTGTCTTCTGTTGTTAGTTGTGGCTTCTTGCAGTTCTGGAAATCACAGTATCCTCTTCATGTGAGAGTTTTGGCCATCACAGTTTGGGTAGGGCATGTTGAATCACATTGAACAAACTGTACAAACTGTCTTTGGGCATGCATGCACTTGGCAGTTCATGGAGCTTTGCTCAGCCATCTGCTTCCACCAGTTTCTTCCTTAGAAGAACAGCTTATCACCTTGGTCAAACAAGACCCCAGGCTCACTCTGTACTTACAGCTTTTCCTAAAAATACCAGGTTTTGTGTCTGACTACTTTGGGGCCAGAATTCTCTGATTGGTTGTTAGCATCTTGTCATATGAGAGACCCACATTTTTTGGCTCAGTCTGGTCCATTACTGATGGAATACAGAAATTAACACACTAATGTTAAACAGCTTTGGGACTGGGACGGTCCCCGCATTTCAATTTCATTTGGCTGACGTGTATTTTTGTAGAAATACCAGTTGAAAATATTCATAGAACTTCCCTGTTTCAGTTCTTACTTGGGACATTTATTTCTGTTTTGTTTTTTTTTAATTTGGGTGGGGTTTTTTTGGTTTGGATCACCTTAAAAATTCCCTTTTCCAATTGGGTTCCCAGCTCACCACATGAGTATGTTGGCATCCCTAATAAAATACAGAGACCTCATTAAAACATCTTTCTTTTTAAAGTAGTTGGGAATGTCAAATTCTGGTGGTATAGTTGGTGGCTGACTTAACAAGATAGCAAAGTTTCTTCAGAGCAGAGGTCTGCTGCTGTGCCTGGCTGATTAGCTCTCCCATTTTATGACTATGTGGTCATAGCTGAAATTAAAAAGATGACTTTGTGGTCATGGCTGAAATTAAGATGTTGAAGTAAAATATCCTTCTTCACTTCACTGGAGTGTGCGGCCTCATTAATCTGCAGCATGGGCTTGCTGCATGACACACAGAAGGCACATCTTATTGTCACCTTTCACAACAGGACACTGTAGAGGCACAGAACATAATTGTTGAGAGCACTCTCCAATTCGTTGCCATTATCACACTAGCTGATCACGTGAAGATGGTCTGAATTGTGAGGTAATCTCCTTACTGCGAGAAATGTCTGAACAGAAACGCGAACTCTCCTTGTATTGGTTGATGAAGTTGCCTAAGGTTCCCAGGAGCCAGTGGGAATCTGAAAGAGTTACCTTACTGAACAGAAGAAAAAAAAATGCAGTCCTAGGACTCAAGTCGTGTTTAGCTATGCTTTACTTAAGCAGCTATTTCTGTTCCTACTTTTAGGGTACGCTGATAAAGCAGATTCTGGATTAAGATCTTAATTTTTTTTCCTAGCTCCTAGCCAGGAAATAACATCCTTTTCAGTGAACCCTCTTTCTTTCCAGCTTGTAGTCTACAGTTTCAGATGGTAATAATGATTTTAATATTTCTGGCTGAGAAATGTAGTCATTAATATTCTCACAGAGAACTCACAGCGGTGACTGTAAATTACATGGTACTCTGGAAACACAGTGGGAGGTGTTTCCTTCCTTGGACAGTTTATTACAGGGCCTTCATCCCGTGGCATATTACCCATATTTAATTTGCATGGTGAGTAATATAATTGTGTCAAGTAATAGCGTTCTCCTGGCTGGTGAGAATGCCTGTCTGTGACAGTGAGCCATCTCTCATGGTCTGCAGCTTGTCCTGTGTGAGAGCAACAGGATAACAAGTCAGGGCTGAAATTTTCAAGATCTTCCTAGGGATTTGCCTGCTGGTTTTAATAGGACTTATGAGAATTACCTGCACCTTGGCCTTGAAAAGATCTACCCTATTGTCTTTACTGATAACAATGTGAAAGGTTTTGAGAAGTTCCTTTTGCTTTATCTGGGGCCATTGTTTTGGGTGTGAGATATTATCATTAGCAGATGGGATTTTTTTTATACTTAGTGGACATTAAAGAAGGAACCCTGTCTGAATTTCCTGGGTTCAGTCTGAGGGGAGTGTATTTAGCTGGGATGACTGCTTTACTGGGGACTGTTCTAGGAGATGTTTCAAATAATATTGGCAAAGAACAATGACTTGCTTAATCAGAACAAATTAAGACACATTTGCCTAATGAAGATATATTTAGCTGGAGCCAAGTCATTAAGTGGTGTTTAAATTCATATTACAGTCTAAACTTTTGGAAGTTTCCAAATAAGTGTTAAATGAAGATGTAAAACAACAAATGTAATTTTTAAATTTTTTTGTGTGTTGTATTTTTACATCTCTTAAAAACTACTTAGACCAACGTTTCTAATAGCTTTTGTTTTTTACAGCTGTTAAAATACAACAATTTACTGTTCCTTGAGGTGCCTCAGTTCAGAGGATTTTAGTGCATTATTATTAGCATGTAAAAATACATGTTTTTTCTAATGCCCCAAGGTTAGGGTTTTCCTCTGTGGGCAATTTTTCTGCACATGCTTGCAAAAGCTGTGACACAGTAGTGTGTCCCAATGTCAGTCACCTGGTGGAGCAGCAGGTGGAGGAGATGATGTTTTCAGGTGCTGACCCATGCTCAGCTTGTGGTTTCAGAAAACAATACCCTTCAGAAAACAATAGCCTTTTGCTACCATAGCACTCATCTCTGAGGTAGGTGGGGTAGGACCTCCATGCATGTGGCAATAAAGGCACCAGAATGGTGGGTTGGAGGGGAAAATCCCCCAGAGAAATGGAGGAGTTGGTGGAGTTGCTACAGAAGTGGGGGAGTGGGACTTTCCCCTCTCTTTCTTCTGTGTTTTTAAGACCTGATCAACATGCCATCCCCATGGGGACAGGGAGGAGGCCTGAATGATGAAGTTACAAAGCATTAGTGTGAGTCCCACCTGAACATTGCCTGTGAAAAACTACATCTTCCTGCCAATAAATCAGCTGCCTTTGAGGTAAAGAGAAACCCAGAAGTCATGTGTGTACTGGCACAGGTAAGAGAGGGACTGCTGGCAGATCACATTCTCTGTGATAAAATGAGATCAAAGACATATTAGTGCAAAAAGTCTGACATTGAACAGACCTCTGAGTCTGTCAGGTGGGATGTTAAGATGTCAGAAAATTTTTGCCACAAATTTTTTCTCTCTGGTATTTTGGGTCAGGTGCATTGGTTTAATTGTGAATGAGAACTAGAAAGCATTGTTTAGGAGATGATATATATATATATTTATAGGAAATGACCCTGAGACTCTATTACTTTAGAGTAACAACAAAGTCAACAGAGTTGACAATAGAGTCAACAGCTTTAAGGTCACACAAGTACACTCTGTGCTACCCTGAAACATCAGACTCATTTGGCTAAACTTCCTGAAGTAGACAACCTTTATTTTGCCCTCAGAAGGTATTTGGTTTGGTTTTACAAAGAAAAGTGGATAGTTTTGACAGATGGATAGGCTTGTTACATCCCAGTGAAGGCTTGAAAGCACTTACACCTCTTATCATTTACATGGTCCTGAGATAAGGGAAGATTTCTATCAAGCATTTTCCTGGCCTTTGGATCTAAGGTCAGTAATGTTCCTACTCTTTTACTGTGAAATAATGCTTTAAAGCCATTGCAGCTACAAGTGTATAAATGAGTAGGCTGAGGTCCGTGCTTTGCCAGTTTTCTCCCCAGCAGTGTAGGGCTGATTTTCCTTGTGGTCTGGGAGGATGCACACTGCGTGATTTTCACAGCCTTGCTGCAGTGTGGTGTCTCAGCTGGCAGAGCAACATGTGGTCACGAGGCAGCAGACCAGATCTGAGGATATCTATGCACACCCTCCTTCTCCACCTATGCATTCATTTGTGCATGCAGAGGAACTGTTTCCAAACTGCTGCACAGTGGGTGGATGTGAGGGCTCTCCATGAGGCCATGGAGGAAACTGGGCATGGCTCTGGCTGTATGCCAAAAAATCAAACTTCTCAGAGCATTGTGATTTACACCTGAGGCTAATAAATGAATGAAGCCTGGGAAGCAGCTCTGTGGAAAGGGACCTGGAGTTGGTCCTGGTTGACAAGAATAAGCTCAATCTGGGTGAGCCAAGTGCTGCTCCTGTAGCAAAGAAAGCCAATGGGATGCTGGGCTACATCAGCAAGGGCATCATCAGCAGAGATGGAGAAGTCATTGTCCCTCTCTAATTGGCACTTCTCTGGCTGCAGCTGGAATACTGTGTTCAGTTTTGGTCTCTGCTATGCAAAAAAAGCTGTGGACAGGCTGGGGGGAGTCCAGAGAAGGGCCACAAAGATGATGGAAGGACTAGGCAGCATAACATGTGAGGAAAGGCTGGGAGAACTGTGTTTGTTCACCCTTGGGAAGAGGCCTAGGGAGACCTCATCGCTGTGTTCTAGTATTTCAAGTGTGGTACAAAGAAGATGGAGACTCCTATTTGCAAGAAGCCACATGGAAAAAACAAGGGGTACAAGTTACTCTCAGGAAGATTACAATTGGACAAAAGAGGGAAACTTTTCACAATGAGAACAAACAGCCCTTGGAATAATCTCTCACTGGAAAGTGGTGTGTTCCCCAGTATTAGGTACTTTTGAGATTCAACTGGACAGGGTGCTGAGCTGTCTTGTCTAGACCATGCTTTTGCCAAAACCAGTTGGTATTCTGTGATTCTATATAACAAATTGCTTTCAGCACTGGTGTTCCAGCTACCCTGTGAACAAGCAGTGCCCAGTGCCCTGCATAACTTTGTTTTTCCAGCTTGTAGTCTCCCTGCTGTCCTGCATTCTGCTGATATCAGGAATAATGGGCAGAGCAGAGGTCAGTCTCTCAGCTAGTTGTGTTTTAATGCAGCATGGAGAGAGGATTTTATCTGTTGGAATACCTTAACTGCATCTTAGGCAGGCTCACTGAAATCCAGAAATTCGCCTTGCTTAACGCATGTGGAGCGTGGCACTTAGCTGAAATGGAGACTCCTTTTTCTCCTCGACTGGGAACCTCTTTAAAATCTCAGCACACCCACATGCTGAAGGTCGGGCTCATTTGATGTGTACCCAAGCTCTCCCTGGGTGGTACAACACATTGCTGCCTCTGCACAACTTCCCTTTTAATCTGCTGTACTGAGGTTTTCAGCGGTGAGACTATTGCAGTCTCTCTGCAATACAGTCTCTCTCTAAAGAAACACTTTACACTGTTTTTGCAAGTAAAACGATGAATTAAAAAAAAAAAAAGACATGCTGCCTGTCTTTCTAAACAAACATGTGGTTTGGGTCTTGATGTGAGTCTGTAGTTTTGTTGAGGTATATGTTGATATACGAGATATATTAAGAGAGATATTTTCCTTTATGGAACATACACTGTCTTCTAATTCTCTCTATTATGGCAAGCCTCAAGTCCTATTCAAATTCCTGTTTTGGTTAGCCAGCCTTCTTTCAATGCTGAGTGGAGGCAAATTATTTAATAGCTTTCATAACGGAGGACACTATTAGTACAGTAATAATGTGAGGATTGCTAGTTAGTGGAGTCAGTACTTTCAGGGCTAAATTTCAGCCTCATTCATGGATTAGAATGAAGTTCAGCCAACAACTTAAAGGCTTAAGAAGAGCCTACTAAAATGAAGCCTAAATGACAGAGGTCATAAAAAGAGGCATTTCTGTCCTTCAGTGTATCAGGGTGTCCTTCTTTTGCTTCCAGGTCTCCTTTGGTTCACACCAGTCACAGACCCAGGTCTCATTCTCAAGGTGTCCAAGTACTAGGAGTCAGAGATATAAATTTCCTCTCTCTGAAACTTTCTTGAAACCTGAAGTCTGTGCTAGGTATTCCAAGGTCTTTGCTTTAACCTTACAGAAGAAACTGATTGTATCTGAGTCATACCTATAATTAAGCTGATAATATTTAAATATGTTATGGCTGGATTAAAAAATGTGGTTTTCATTCCAATGCTACTTTTCAGTTCACTTGCAATGGTGATACTTCTCATGTTGGCAAAGTAGAAACCAAAATTCCTTATGCTCTCCAGGTAAAGAATGGCTTCTTGGGCTAAAGTACTCACGAGGGAGACACATGATAAAGTTCCTGTTCTGCTGTTCTCTTGTTCTTGGATGAGATCTTGGAAAATCATCAAATAACTGCTGCTCTAGAAGTCAAGAAATCTTATGTGAGAAACCTGGATGATGATTTTTTCAGAATGGGCATTTTTCTCTGAAATAGTTTTTGTTGACCAACCTGGTCAACAGAATTTGTGACTGAGAATTTCTTGGTAATCTCTCATATGAATAGCTTGTGTAAAGAGTCCTGACCATTACTCAATGCAAGGTACAGTTCCAGGGGATGAGAGATGCAAAGAAGGATTGCCATGCTTTTGGAAGAAGTTAGAAGCAATGATCCTGTACTCATATCAAAGCACACCTTCACAATCCTACCATTTTCTCACTGCTGAAGCAAAACAACAATTACTGTCCTTCTCAAACTCTTATTCCACCATGGCAGTGTATCTCCAAGTAATGCAAACCATGGAAGGTCTGGATGTATTGTCAAGCAATATCACGCTGCATCATCTCATGGAATAGCCATGATTCACCAGGTTTCAAATCTTTTAAAGATCTTGGTGTCATTGAAGATGAAGACTATAAATCATTTTGAGAGCATCAGATTTAAAGTAGAGATATTTTCTCTGAGGAGACAAATTTAAAAACACATTTATTGCAGTTTTTCAATTTTACATCAGAAATGTCTGAGCATATCCCATTCAATTTCCACTTCTTGTATCAAGTATTTATTATTTCTCCAAAAAGTTGTGGCTAGGTTAGAAAGAACCACTAGGTCAATTCTTTGATAATAACAGCCTGAAATCCCAATGCTGACCACTGAAGTGCTTCTTCAAACATCTCTTTTGAA
Organism: Vireo altiloquus; assembly: GCA_013396875.1. Taxonomy (NCBI): domain Eukaryota; kingdom Metazoa; phylum Chordata; class Aves; order Passeriformes; family Vireonidae; genus Vireo; species Vireo altiloquus. The sequence continues at coordinate 450,041 of VZRF01003382.1, read as the reverse complement.
CAGTCCTGGCTGTAATGGCAATAACAATTATACTTGGAAGCCCACATGAGGAAAGTATGTTTATATAACAAGTCAGATTGGCGTTCTCTTTCACATATCTCTTGTAAATGCACATTAGAGCAATGGTCACTGGGTGATTTATTGTTGTGATTCAGAGTATTCATACAAATGGTGCTTGTTAAGGCCAGTTTTGCATGGCTAGGTCTCTGGCTGACCAAGTGATACTGTATTAATGGAAACAGTTGTCTTCAGGGAAATTGCATCTCTTGGACCATTAGTGAAGAAAATAAGAGGCTTCAAAGACAATTGAAAAAATTGCAAAAAATTCCACCATCACAATGTGTGAGAATGCATTGCTTAATATTACAATGTCCCACAGCTGGAAAAAAATTAGTATGATGGTTTGCTGAAATACAGTAAAAAGGGTCACCTAGACCTTTACCAACCTCTTCTTATCAACAGTCATTTTTATAAAATTTCAGCCAGAAAAGTTGTTTGGTTCTAAAAGCTGAAAGAAAATAAGTGGGTGTTTGAAATGAGGTGGCTTAGATTTTCTGGTTAGAAACACTCATGTGTCAAGTGTTAATTTTTAAGCAGCATTTGTCAGGTGTCCTCGGGCAGCACCCCATCACTGGCTCAATAAATGTATTAGTGGTGGTGTTGTGCCCCTCCAGAGCAAAGGCACCTTTGCACTCTGTAAGTCCATTTTGAGTGGTGACTGTGCAACACTAACCACAGCTGCAGCCACAGCAGGCTTCCCATAACCCTTAACACCACGCGACTTAAAAGGCACATTGGTCCTTTTTCAGAAGCCACTCTACTTACCAGAGCAGATGCAAACCTTATCTTAGAGGCTGAGCTCAGCCAGGTCATGTGTGAGAGCTTCTGGAGCTAGCGCAGGGAAAAGCTCTTGTACCTTCTCACATCCTTCCCCTTAACCTCTCACACTGCCTGGCTTCTGACCAGCTAGCTTCTCTGGTGCCTCTGTTTTCTCAATTCACACTCTTCTACTTTTGGAATATTCCAGGTTTTCTTAATACAGTATGTCACTCTAAAATGCCTTTCTTAATGTAGTATGTCACTCTTTCCCCTCATGTCAATCCATGCTCTCAGCTCTGAAGTGGCACATGTCAGAGCCCTCTTTACCTCTGCTGCAGCTGAAGCTGAGCACTGTGTATGCCATAGCCTTTGACATTCTTGCTTATACAGGGCAGAACTTTTGCTTGGCCTAGACCACCTTACATTAAAAAGCCATTTTCAGTAATGGCCTACATTGGCAATCATACGAAGAGTTTAAAAAAACATTTGACAGGGTGAAGTGAAAATATTTCATGCTCTTTTCTGCAGCATACTGGACTATAGCTTTTCTCCTTTCTGTATCTTTGGGTATTTGTATGCAGGTTCAAAAAATGCCTCTCTCTTAAAAAGAAAATAATAAAAAAATCTTGAAAAACTATTTTAAATCCCATTTTCCCTTACTTTTTCTTCCCTGCTCACTCCTCTTTATAGATACATATATGTATGAAAATGAGAAATGGAAAAATAAGCTTGAACCTTTTTTTTTTTTTTTCAGTTTCAAGGAAAGATGCCCATTTGAAAGGATCTTTATTAAAATATGAAGTGTTAAAAAGGACTATTTCACTTTATTATTTCAAATTCTGCTTGTGAGAATGTGAAAGGAAATATTTTTATAAACTTGAGATTTTTGTAAAAGCTTGTTTTTACTAGTTCTAAAGAACTGGGTAGCACTAATTTGGCAATATTTCTGGGAAACAACAGTTGAAAGGATAAAAATGGGTTTATGTTATCTTTGGGTTTTTACTGTTACTTTGCTTAGAGATTAATATATAAAATTCAGTTGCCTTCAGAAGGCTTCACAATCATTATAAATTGCTCAACTCCTGTTGTATTAATTATTTATTTTGGAAAAAGTTTCTTACTATCCCAAATCTTATCTATGTAGTACCTGATCTTACTTGAAAACAAAGCAAAACAGAAATCCAAAACTTAAACCCCAGGTTTCTTGGAAGCTTAAACATCAGTTCCGTGGAGAGTTCCATTATTTCTAATACATTTGTCTGAATTTCAAAAGAGAAGCCAAATATTGTTTATTTATTGGAAAAGGAGGAATTGCTTTTCAAGTAAAGAGAATTGAAGTGTTTAGGTATGAGAGTGCCAATGCCCTTTTTTTTTTTTACAGTGCTTTTATTCATTCTGTATGCATTTACTTCAAAATTAGAGCAAGATATCAATAACATTAGGTGTATGGTAATGGAATGTCCTGAATTAAGCTCTTTAAAATGAAAACTGTGTGCCCACTTCCTCAGTGCATTTCTTTTCTGGACAAGGGTCTATCGAAACAGCATGGTTTGGGACTTGATCTCAGAGGCATCAGGGACAGAAAAAGGATCTTCTACAGACTAGTGACATCTGGGGAAAATCTGTAGCAGAGTGGAGATCAGATAGCCACAGCCCGGGAGATCAGCAAGGAATTTATGACATACACGTGGACTCATAGCATGGTATTTAAAATTACATGTTCATCCTGACGTAAAAGAGAGACTTTTCAGTAGTGTGCTAAGGAAATACTCCCACTATTTCTGCCATAGAGTACTTCTGAATCAGCACTTTCTTATTTCTATGTGTCTTTTGAAATCTCTCTGTTCAGAACATCATGTGGTTGGAAAATCACAGTCATGTCTGCAACCCTCTGGAGGAGACAGAGTGATTCAAAGGCCCTCAGACTGTAATGGAAAACAGAGAACCAGACTTCAGGTGTGCACTGGAGAGAACTTTGCTGCCAGTGAGATGTCCTTTGAGGTGGTTGCAGCTCAAGAGAGAGTTGAGATGAGAAGAGCCAGAGTTTGGCTAGAAGGCAAGAAAAAGACCAGCTCAGGTCAGTTAACCTACCATGTTGCATGTAGGGGATCTGTGATAGGGCACTGCCTCTGCCTGCTCTGAAATAGTGTAATTGAAGGGATGCACTCTTCAAAGGTATTCTTGCCTGAATGGCAGCTGCTAGGGTTTGCTCGGCACCACGATTGGAGGACTCAGGAAACTACCCCAGCAAAATGCTGCAATTGGTGATAGAAATACTCATGTAACAAATTGTTGAGTTCACAGAGAGAGTCCTTGTGGAGTATGGAGAGGGAGACCAAGCTGTTTGAAGGTATGAAAGCAGCATCTGAACAGAGTTGGACTCTACATCCTGTCAGTGATGGAATGCCATGACAGAGATATAAAATCATAAATATAAGCTGCTTGATGACTTGAAGGTGACTTCAGTTTTGTTATTATTCTTAGCTGATACTTAGATGCCCGAAAACTTGAGCAAACCTCAGTACTTTACACATTGCTTTCTTGACATATCTCAGACACAGCTGAGGATACTTATTTTGCAGATATTTACAAAATCATGTGAGGTGGAGATGCAGGAAGCAAACATATTCAAAACTAAATGGATAACTGAGCTTGGAAAAACAACCATTCAAAAGGGTGAACTGAAATCATGGGCAATATGTTCACCATCACCTCTCCATTCAGAGGAGAATGTCAGTACAAAAGTGGTGATATTTCAGTACTCTTCTGATAATAAAAACAAGCAGAGAGACCTGTAGCTATTGGAAGAGAAAATTAAATGTGAGTAAACAAAAATTATTTCTTTCACTTTCTTGGAAATTATCCCCTCTGTCTTCTCTTTGATCAGAAATGCACACTCACACCTATCCACAATTTCCTTCTCACAAATCCTAAATGAGAAAGCTCCCAATGGGTGATGAAGACATTGCAAAGTTTTAGCCTGACTGCATAAGAAGATATTATCTGATGTCAAAATTCTTGTTCAGAATCCCAGTAAGGGTACAGGGTTGATAAATTTCTGGGCTTTTCCCTTAACCTCCCCTGACTTCTGAGAGCTCTTGCATAATTGCTCATTTCACAAATCTCTAGCTGTACCAGAAAAATTTGGTGCCCTGAGGTCAAGATTCAGATGAGTTCTGTCATTGTTGAAGCCTGCTCTCAAGGTGCTGGCCACTTGGCTTTAACAAAGGTGATCTGTGAGGACATAAGCAGAAAATCACAATGCTGAAGCTAGATAATTTGAAGGCAAATCTGAACATTGTAAATACATGCCAGTAGCTTCCTCCACAGATTTTGGAAATGAGATAGAAATTTCCACTGAAAATTTCAGCTGCTTTGTAATGGTTACTGCTGTGGCTAACCAGGATTGGGATGGGTCTGCTGACTGGATTTTGTTGACCCCTTGAGCAATAAATCTTGCAGTAGAAAGAAGCAGAAAGCAGAAGGTTTCTAATGGAATTTCCACCTAGAAAATCTCATTTGAGATGTGCTCATCTATGGAGAACCTGATCTTTCAAACAGCCTACTCTTTGATCCTTTCCATCATATTTGATAGCACCAATCACTTTGTGTGGTCAGGAAGTCACAGATTTCTTCACACCAGAAAGAGAGAAGCGGGCAAAATTTTCCTCTAGAAGCAGTCATATAACTCAGAGGCAAAATTCATCCCTTAAAAACTGATGATCCAAATGAAGTTACTATTTCAATACCATCGTTACTGGTCTGGTGTTAGTGAAACAATGTCATTTCTCTGAACAAAATGACTCAGGTCCTTCCAGAAGAAAGAATTGAGCTCTGGAGCTGACCTCTGCCTGCCCCTGACATGCTAGGGTTGTCATGGTGTCTCAAAGGACTTAGGGAAAAGCAGCAAGAACTCCTAAATAATTTGCCAGTAAGGAAAATGCCCTCTTATTGTAAAGTTTCCTTTCGTTCCCTTAGAACAAGATCTATCTGTCTGACAAATATTTAACTTCTAATTTAAGAGTTAAAGGCAGGCTCATATTTATTAAACTTCTTTTAAATATAAAGCAATTTACGTTTCCAGTGCAGAGATAGTCAGAGAAGGTGAGTTGCTTATGAGACAAATTTGACCCAAGTCCCACCCTTGGAGCATGATAATCAGATCTGGATAAATGCACATGGACTTTTCTCTTCTGGGAGTACTGGACCCAGAAGATGGATCCCATCATGCTGGAATGGCAACGGCGGGAAATATATTTGATTTTCATCAAGTATATTTGAATGATCTTTTTTACCTTGGCAACAGTATTGATGGTACCTGTCAATCCTTCCACATACAGTTTCTCCGTCTGTGGTTTCATGGTTCCTTTACTGCAAATTCACCTAGGCCAGATTCTTACTCAGCTTTCTTTTGGGAAAAAAGAAAAAGTCACGAAGTGCCTCTGAGATCTTGTATAAGTGAGGGCTCAAGAAAAATGTAAGCCAAAATATTTGATCTACTTTAAGAGCTGTAGAAAACTGCATCTCTCAGTTTCCCCGTGCTTGTGCTACCACTGTTTTCCCCAAACTGCAAGTGTTGAGGGTTTTTTTTTCATTTTCAGTGTTTAAACTCTGCCATCCTTCCCTGAATTCCTTCATAGGTTGAGTAGCTGGGTGAAAGTTCTCCCGCTCAATACCCTTTACTTCAAAACTGCTGACATTACTGACCTTGTGTCTCACTAAATACTCTGCAGCATTTCCATCCTCTTTTGGATTCTGGATTTGTAGGTCTCTGCTGGGCATTACAGTCCTATTGAAGGGCCAGCTGTGTGAGAAGCCACTGAAGAGTGTCTCTCTGTGACCTTGTAACTCTTGAGTCTTCCATTTTTCCCTCCATGGCTCCAATTAAGCCACTGCAACAGCTGGGCTTTTCTCACATGTGTAGAACGGACATGTGAAATAGTATCCATCAGGATAAGAAGGCATTTGTCTCTGTTTGGGTACTCCACTCAGCATTCCTTGAGCTCTTGAGGCACCCTGAGCACCATCACATGGGTATTTCTTGGCAGAGTTCCTGAAAGAGAAACCAGCACATGGATGCTGAATATTAGTGACTAGCCATGCATTTTTATGTGGTCCTTATGGGAGGAGTGTTGATGCTGGAGCACTTCTGTCCTGTGGCTGTGTGTGCATGCAAGCGGGCTCAGTCACTCAGGGAGTGTGTGGGCTGTGCTTGGGGTAGGATCACACAGGTTATTTGGGCTGTGCCACTTGTACTGCTTATCAACCTATGTGGGATGTTGCTAGAGCAGAACTCAATAGAAGTCATTGGGAACTACTTTAGATAGATTTGGAAAATATGTTGGGACTGTTTTCATTTGCTCACAAAGACAAATGCTTTAGTTAGCAGTTCTTAGAATTAGATCACTTAGAATTATAAAGCGACCACAAAATCCCAGAAAAATTTAAATAACCTCATTACACTAAATAGAAGCCTCAAGACTTTCCAAAGCTTTGACTAAGTTCCTTCTGCTTCCTTGAAAAACAGTAAATTTCCCATATGGTTTGTCTAAGAGCTCTTATGTTGATGTTTGCAGGATGGGAGATGTAGAAACTATGAAAAAGTCATGACTCCTGGTTTGTAGGGTAGGAAACTCACTTAGAGCAACAAGAAGAGGTTGATTTATGACCTGCTGTGAATTGGAGTCACCTGTAGAAGGGGGATGTGTTATCCTGTAAATCACAGAGAGACAGATGACTAGACAGAGGACAGGTGAAGATGCAGAAGAGATTAATTTGGTAAAATTCTCTATGATTTATTGTGTGGTGATCCCACACATATCTGTGAGCATCACTTTCACATAGTGGCCAGGGTCCTGCAGTATGCAACAAAAAGGTTCCTGCAAATCTGGAAGGGACTGTTACTGGCCATTTTCCTCTCTGATTTACAAACATTTACCCAAGAAAAGGAAGTAAAACTTTAGTAAGTGAAAAAAAAAAATTACTAAGGCTTTTATTTGTGGCAAGATATTTTAAAAAAACATGTTTGGGACAAATGGTGTTCTGTATCTCCCTGGGTTATTTTCTTTGTTCTTTTGTGAGATGACTTTATTATCTTCCTGGGTTTTTTATCATTTTAATGGTTGTGGTTGGTGTAAGGGAAGGACCTCTTATGATTAATATTTTATTCTGGCAAAGACCAGATCAATACTTTGTGCTCTGTTTCTTAAATTTAATTTCATATAGGCTGCCTCTTTTCCAGGGTTGGTAACTTCCTCCACAAGTTTTCTGTCTACAGATCTTTTAAACTCACTTAAATTTTTCTCTCACAACTTTTGATTTAATATTGATGTTGTGACTTGGAAGGAGAGCTCCTTCCAAGAGGAGGGGGCAAGATGAGATGTCCAGACTTTGTTCACGCTGCAGTTTTTTTTGGACTGTATCAGCTCTCGTGAATTATGTGAACTCAGGCTTGAGTCCAGCTTGTCAGGAAAGCTGTAACCTTCCTGCACCTCCTCATTATGTCCAAGAATACTCAGGAGAAAACACAAACAGAGAAACAGAGTAAGAAATTTTTGAGCTCTGCTTTTCTTCCTGAATTTTATCTCCTTTTTCTGGCTTTGTCATATGAGGATCTTTCACATGGATTGTGTGCTTTGCTGTGCCTTGGTGCAGCAGGAAGATGAGGACATCTCTCAGATGGAGGCTGTTGCTCCTCTTATGGCTTGCTCTCCTTAAAGCTCAGAGGAACAGCCCAAATATGCCCGGGGAATGTCTGTGACTTCATCCAGATGAGAACCCATGTTGTGCAGACAAGATGATGAGATTTTAAATAAATGAACTACGTATGGGTAACAATTGTTATATCATAGCTTCTGAGGGCCACAAAAGTAAAAGCAAGATGCAGGAGTCTACAGTTTTAAAATATTTATATTGTAAAAGAGCACATGAATTTTTGTGCTGAAAGGAACTGGAAACCTATGTTTGCTGATATTTGAAATATCCCTTGAAAAGATAATAACTGTGAATGGACCCCTTGATTATCACTGACTTCCCTTGAAACAAATTTGAGGTTATCATGGAGGATAAATTGCAAATGTATAAATTGCTTAGTTTCTCTTTTTTTTTTTTTTTTTTTCTCTCCATGGATTGACACTTCTTCCCACTTCTGGGAACATCAGGACCTCACTAAGGGCTGTTCCTCTTTTGAGTCTTCTAGAAAACACAGGGGTTGCTGACTGGAAATCCCCTTCCCTTTCTGTCCCTTCCAGTGGATCACAGGCAGCACTCCACTAGGCTTTGCTGTTGCCTTCCACAGCACATCAGTGAAGTGCACAAGGTGTCTTTCTGTTCTTCACTTTATGAGTGATTTTGGTAACAACCACATACAGTAACTCAGCGTGGCATTGGTTCATTATTTCAATACATTCCCTGCCAGCATTGACCACACATTTTGGTGGTCTGTTTGACCACACATTTTGGTGTTCTGTCATACAGACTCTTTTTCATGTTTGCTTAGTGGGATGGCATTTGTTCATTTTTTGGGGGGTTGTTATTACTGTTTTAAAAAGTATTTTGGATGTTGTTTGCCTGTGCAAATTGGCAAGGGGAATTAAGAGACCTGAAATAACTTTTAACTCTATTATGAGGATATATTCTAGAATGAAGAAATGTCCATTCTGATAGACTTGTGAAACTAGAGAAGAGATTGAATTATTTGGTGTTTATAAGTAGAACTCTGTTTGTTATTACTGTCAGTAATAATACATAGCCTGTGACTTGACTGTGTATTGCTTATGTTGGACTCAGAAAGAAGGTCATAAAGGAAAAACGAGACTAGAGATGTGGCCAGTGAAGTCTTCAATATTCCTATTTCGTAACTGGTAAGATTAGGACTCCTAATGATAATAAGCAGACAGAAAAGAATTAAGGCAAGGAGGAAAGTTTGTGAGACTGCTAAGGAGAAGCAGTCTTGAGAAAAAGTGAATTTGTTGGTTTATAAAGGAGACAATCTTTTCACTGAATGAAGATACTATATAATTTCCTTCAGCTATTTTGAAGATTGGGATATGGAAATTGAGGATCAGTCTAGAGTTCCTTTTTTTATCAGTATTATGTTTTTGTAAGAATATGCAGAGATTTCTTTCTTTCTGTATTACTTGGAAAATTATCAAGAAAGGATTCCCTGTATACAGAAAACACTTACTTTCCATACTCAAGGTTCACTTGGCAAGGAGAGAGAATGAACTTGTGCTGTAATGAGTTCCTGATTCTGAAAAAAAACCAGGAAGGGCATGGTGAACAAAGAAAGACATGTTCATAAATCCAATGTGTCCTTGAGGAAAACAAGGCTTCTAAGGCTTAGAAGATAAAGCAGCAAGCTCTGAGACTCACAGGGGCAGAAATTAATGGCAAACAGGAAAAGAATTAAAAGGCTTCAATCATTAGTAGTTTCAAAGGAACAGCTTCCTTTGTTTTGCTTGCCTTAAATGGAGGTTGATATGGATACTGGAGAGCTAGGCTTAACCTTGATGCAGAGTCTGAAAAGAAGTTTGAAAGAAATATTTGTGGCTGTTGGCCCAAATGATAACCTAACACTGAGCATGGTGTTGCACAGAACTGCTGTCAGCCCCAAAGAACTCAGAAGTGTTGATTATGCCCTTAAGATCTTCACAACCTCCTGGGAATACCAGAAAACACCATCCCCACCCCTCAACTTGAAAGTGATAATGAGACAGAGAGGACTTCTGGGCTTCCATGGGAGTGAAGCTCTCAATCAGTCAGTCTCTGGTTTTCAGATCTCTGTTGTTCATGCTCCAAGGCTGACAGTGCTGAACTGTAGCCATGTGAATGTTGAGCTTGCTGATGTCTGATCTCCTGCTCTGTGTAAGGCGAGGCATTCTCCCCCTCTCTGCTGTACCTGAATACAGCAGGATGAACAGCTCTCTGGAGCTGCCTCTCTCCATTACTGCAGAGAAAGCATAAACAACTGAGTTGATTTAGGCTGTGTCAGACTCCTAACTATCTATGGTGAGAGGAGAAGAATCCAGCCTGAGCTCACTGGAGATAGGTCTGAATATGCCAAAGAAAGCAAAACCAGAGTGAGGGCTGCAGTGAAGGTAGGTGAGAAGAAAGCCAAGTGGAAACTAAGATGACAAATCCTTACTGCAGGCTCTGTATTGTGAAATGGGATCTCTGGGTGTGACCAATATGCGAATGGCACTTGCTCTGATACCACTGACTGCTGAAGCCTGGCTGTCCTAGAGGACAGAGATCCAACAGTTGCAAGGGGCTAGCAGGGGTTTGTGTGAAAGGCCACCACTCTGGTATCACTGGATGTAGTGAGCTCCAGGGTGGGTTTCTGAGAGAAAGGAGAGTCCTGGACAAAGAGGAGACAGAGGCCTGTGCTGACCAAGAGGGTGGACAGATGACAGAGTGAGGAAGTCATGGAGCAAAAAGAGTCCAGCCTTCCTGGAGATGCCTTCTTCCAGTAGGGAAATTTAGGCATGTCCAGCTGAGAGGAACAAAGTTTATATCATAAAAGGCCCCCAAAGTAACTTAATGAATGAGAGATTCAAGATACCAAAGATAATTTTAGAATGATTGTGGTGTTCAGATCTGGGTCATTAGGCTGAAGACCAATGAGCTGAGCAGTCTTGGTAGAAAGCAGGAGGTTTCTGAGATGTGAGTTCCCACTGTCTTCATGAAGGTTGCAATATGAAAGGAGGACAAGAGTTCTCCCTGGAAGAAGCAAAATTGGTCTAACCAAGTACCTTGATGCCCTATTAATTACTGTCCTTTTTTTTTTTTTTTTTTGCCTGTGATCTCTTCAGACATCACCTAAAACATGCTGTGCTGCCATTTCATTCACTTTTTCCTGTAGAGGTGAAAGGTGTGCCAAGCCTCTCAAAGAATCGATGCATTCCAGAGGTTTATGTAATACCTGTGAGGTTTTCTTATCAATTGAATTTCTGAATATATCTACTTTTGCAGCCATCCTACAAACTGAGACAAGTGTATTTCTCAGCCAGGGAGAACTTTGGACCAGGTGACCCGCTGTGGTCTCTTCTAACATTGCCCATTCTGTGAGGTGAGGTAGCCACAAGATTTTCAGGGTTTGTACCATATTGAAATAGGCCAGTGTGAGGCTGTGCTGGGGATACCTAGCAGTCTCCAGTCTAATTTGGAAGCAGCCTCTCAGTTTCCTGAGATAGCTCTATTCCTAAGCTATTATCTTGGACCAGAACTGAGATGGCTGGAGATCCAACATCAGCTGTGTGGATGTGAGTGGGAAAAGTAGATGAGGTTGGTTTGAGCATATTCAGTGTTCCCTGAATGCTAATGAAAAGAGAAACATGTTTGGCACCATTACAAGTCAAGCACCCTGAGGATTTCAAAATAGTGTCCTTTTTTATAACGGTAATAAATTTGTCAGTTATGTGGGGAAACATTGTGAAAAATGAATGTCTTTTACTGCATTCAAAGCTGCTGTTCCAAACCCGGTGAGATAATGGCCAATAAAACTTTGAGCTGGGAGGTTGAGTTCTGCATTGCTAAAGCTTCATTATGTGTGGTTTTAGAAAATGTACACATGTGCCAGAGTGTCTCATTGTTCTTTTGCTGTTTTATTATTTTGTCACTATGAAGTGGCTCTGATTTCAGCTATGAAATGCAAGTTTAGCTTATATTGATCTTGCTGTCTGTGTATAGGTGCTTTGCAACTTTGTAGGATGTTGTTAAGAGCAGTTAGGTTTTATTTGCAGCTGAACCATACTATACTCTGTTCCCTATCAAAACAAATTTCATCTCCGTCCAAATGTACTTGATGTATCTTTTTCTTTTTCTTTTTTTTTTTCTTTGCATTGTAGAGAGTTGTAATTGAGATCCCCCAGGTGTTTTGAATACTTAGAGGGAATCAAGAGCCAATCTATTTGGGCATCCCAAGGCAGAGAATGTGACTGCAGTTCCCAGAACTCTTTTGTTAAATGGCAGGCTCTGCTGTGGGGCCGTAGCATTCTCTTGTCTTTATAGTATAGGCCAGATTCTCCATTAGTGTTAGGCTGAAACTCTGCATTACGTTCCCTGTTGCATCTTCTAGGATAATGCAGGCTTTCTTTATATCTTTGACAAATCCAGTAACCCCTTGTTTGAAAAACATTTGTATTTGGTCAGACTGGAATACAATTAGGAGCTCTTCTGTAACCAGGTTCAGTTTTCAGCACTCAGTTAAAGTACTTAATCTCATGAGAAGTTAGCATTTGGATCCAAGTACATCACATTGCCAGTCCACTTGTTTGTTCTCTAGGTATTATAAATCCAACTCACAACAATGACCCTTCATGTGTAGTGTCTGGGGTTTTTTCCTCACCGTGGTGTACATTTTAGAAAATGATGCATAAGCTAATACCCATTAGCAGATCTTGGAGGGATGGCATTACAGATGCAATGACTTCAAAAAGCATGAAAATACTGCAGCCTTTAGGACGTGATATGTGGGTTTATTTTGTAGTGTGACCAATGCTATGCTAGGAAAAACTAACACCTTGTGCTGGAACAAAACCAGTAGACAAGGGCATGTGCTTGCATAACAAGCCTACCCAGACAAATCACAGAATATTTTCAAACAGCAAAATGATGTGGTTCCTAAGAACTGAATGGAGTTATTGTTGGCTTAGTGTAAACCAGGTAATGGTGTTGGCAACACCAAGGGTCTTATGAAAGACTGTGAGGACTGTGCATTAGCGCAGCACCATTGGTATATCTCATCTGATCAAAACTGAACTCCTTGAGGGACGGTGGCATTTGTTTTCTCAGCATAGGTGGACAAATCCTTGATCAAATTATTCTTCTGAACAGCACTGAAGCTTTGCAAGGGAGACTGGGCAGAAATCAAATTAAGACCTCACCAACTTAAAAAAACTATGCTGGCAGGAGAATGACCAAAGAGTTGGGCATGGGCTGGCCCCCACCATAGTGTGCACCAAAGGATGAGTGTGTAGAGGGGCAGTAATGTATTGTTTGTCAATCCCTTCTCGGGTAAGAAAAGCTCAGTGTTGACAGTACGTCTGCTAGACTAGGATCAGACAATGGAAATTCTCTCTTCTATCTCTGGCACCTTGTCTGTAGTTCATGGCACAGTGCTATCACATGTGTCTGTCTGGGGCTGTGTGATGGATGGGCTGTACCAAAAGAGTGCAGAGAGATTTGCTGTTCCCCCTAGCAGGTTACAGCCCACACTTCTTTCTGAAGTCACCTGTTTAGATTTTGTTGTTGGTCATGTGCATTTGGAGAAGTGCCATAGTCTTCGGTACTTTGATTGTGTACAGGCAATGGGGAGGGGATCAAACCCTTCATTTTATCTAAGAAGTCAAAGGTAACTGAAGTCAGAGGATTTTAAAGGAGGGAACTGAAATCAGATGACTACTTTTGTTTTGAGAGGCAGACATTAAGGTTTTGAATCTGTCTTATCTCGCCATCAGTAGTAGTCAGGTTTACCAGAGTTCATTTTAGAGAACTAAAATATAAACCAAAAGCACTTAAAACCAGCACCAACTTTTCATCCTTTTCAAGTCAGTGTGTTTGTAAGTAATACAATGTTATGAAATGTAATTTTGTGTTACTGTTCCCCCATAAGGATCAGCAAACCATGGGGAGCAGCATTCCACCAAGTGTTTGGGAGATCAGCTGCAAAACCCAGAAGGAAGTCCAGGTGGTTCCCTGACATCCACATGATTTTGATAACCCAGTGCTCTTCGCCCTCCTTCCTTAGTCTTCTGCTCCTTTTCCCACTGCTGCCCCACAGGCCACAAACCAAGTGTCCTATTCCAGTCAGTGTTTGCTGAAATTCTGGTAGCTCCACTCAGGCCAGGTGCTCTCCTCCCCCTCTCATGCCTGTACTCCTGTCTGGGGACAAACACTGGCACTTGAAGGGCTTCAGTTGCCTGCTACCATGGCTTGCCACACTGCAGAGCCCTGCTTAGGAAACAGGATCTGTAAAAGAGTGCCACTGAAGTCCTCTCAGATGTTTTTTGGCAAAGAAGCAAAGAGGAATGCTTGGTTTGAGCGTGGGAGGTTTAAAGCTTCCGTGCTGGTGTCCAAAGTCTCCCCAGGAGTAGTTGAACAGGAGCCGTACGTGGGGTGGGTGAGTTTGGGTTTGCACCAAATCACAGGACTGAGTGGTGGGAAGATGGGGGGTCCCAGCTCAGGGCACACACCCTCTGTATGTCACTTTGGATATATTATTTTCTGATGGAAGGCAAAATGTTGATCCCCTCTCCTTTCTTCTTTATGGAATTGCTTTGCCCACTGCTAATTTAAATCTCAGGCATAAAAGAAATCTTTGTGTTCAAATAAAAAACATAAAGCTTCACTCTAGAGGCAATTAAAAATGAGCAGACAAAATATTACAATATACTGAACAATATTCAAATGCTTTTTAACTTTTTCCACAAAAATACATCTGGAGATCTGTGCCATTGCAGAGATTAGTCTAGAGGGATTTGATCCATAAAACAGAACAATATACTGACTTTTGATCTTTACTGAAGTGGTGAGTGAATGGAAATACAAAAAAAAAGGAGGAGGAAAACAGCACAGAAGGTAGAAATTGTGGGGTGTACACCAGGAATTTCTGGAACATTTTATGCTTCAAAAATACGCACATGTGGGTTGTGAACTGCTCCATAATTTTTATGGGGTCTGCCCCAGAAAGTCTGTCAGAAATGTCAGGGACCCAAGGCTCTCATTCTTTTAGACCAGGCTCTGATAGTGAAGCAAACCCAACAGGAAGGTCCCCAGGAGCCTTTTGTAGATATAGTGAGCACACCATGCAGGGCACTGATGTCACAGATACCAACAGCATAGATACATCACTCACATGTCTCCAGGATTGGTTCAAATAGTCAAAGACTCTTTGAGGTTGGAAACAGCAATGACAAATTTTGTGCTGGAGCAAATGTTAGCTTCGTCTCAGGTACTGCAACTAACTTGATAGAAATGCAGTCTTCTGCCCAGATCAAATGTGTACTGCTGAGCAATCTGCTGTGGAGAAACCCAGAGTCTGTGATAGTGAAACTCTGGTGAGAGACTCTCTGTTACCTCTCTCCTCACAGTACTGAATTTCCTAGTTTTTATGTCATGTACCACTAATGGTACAATAGAAAGACAAAGCCTATGGTTCTCTATCTGTCATCAGAAAGTTGCCTGTCTGGCCTAGGAGTAGTTTCTCAAAGATATACTTCCTATTTTTCTTACAGCCAAACTACACTACAGCGGAAGGATTAATTAAAATAGAAGAGAAGCTGGAGAGGGAAGCTGGAGGGAAAGCCGTTGTGATGAGGTAACTTTCTCTTGAATTAGTGCAATTAGATTGTGGTCAGATTCTGACATGTGAAATTAGCCCCAAAGATGACCTGAAGAACCATATTTCCTTCTGAATGCAAGTGCAACTTTATCAACATCACTCCTGACAGATGCGTGTCTAACTCTTTCTTAAAGATACCCAGAGATGGAGTCTTGAAGTTGGAGCCTCAAAACTTAAATGAGCTTTAGCAAGCTGTATCAATGAGCAGCTGTGATTACTGGAATTAAGCTTATATTCTAAGGAACTGGAGAAATCAACCATAATTTAAAAATCTGAGTATGTAGGCTAAGTAGCCAAGCCACAGAGGTAATTCAAGATTAAGCTCTGTAGACAGGTGAGACAATAAATACCCTAATCTTGCTGCCTTCTTTAGTTCATTTGTATGGGGTTTTTTCCCTTTATTTAAAAATTGAGGGCTTTTTCTCTCTTTTATAATATAGATTTGACTAAAGATATGTAAATATCATAATATCTTTCAGTAGGGAGGAGGAGGAGGAGGAGGGAGGAACATACTGTTTGGTTTTAACTGGGAATTACTTTCTGCCTTCATTTCACATGGGGGTGAGGTGAGCAGGTGGTGGGTAGCAAGGCAGTAACCAGTTAAGACTGTCCAACTTCTTACCTGCCTTGACTTTGGAGCTGCTAAGTTCCCCTCTATGGGTTTGCAAAAACTGCTGCTGAAAATCTGTATTTAGTACTTACTTGGGTTTATCTGGTTTAAATGCCTGGATAACTGCTTTTGTCTCTTTTGTGCTTACTATGGCCTTCTTTTGGAATCCTTTCTCTTCAAAACTGCTGAGGGATGTATGGAGAAAATTGTCTGAACTGAAGTCTTGACTTCAGAATTAGGTCACGAGTTATTGTCTGAGAATTTGGTCCTTAAAACTAAACTGTCAGCAAGAATCATTGAAATTGCTAGGAAATACACTGTTAAAAAATCAGCTTGGTTTTACCTGCACAGCAAAGGAGACTGCTGTTTGTACTTCTGCAAGGCTGGGATTTAGACATTAGTTAGGCCTGTTTTATAGCACAGACTTAATTCTGGCACAAACCTTCATCTCCCTTTGGTATTTTGCTCCAGAGCCAACGTAGTTAAGGCTACAATGTTTTGAACTGAGGGCATCCTTTATGGATATGAATCCCTTTTCTAAAATGGAAAAAGGAGAAGTATATTGTGACTGACAGCTCAATCTCAGCTTTGCATCTAAGCAAAACCCTGGTCCACGTGCAAGGCAGGAAGTGAATTGCAGAGCTTCAGAAATAGCACAGAAACCTACATTCTGCTTGCAAATGCACCCTTCAGCGCTTCCACAGGGGCTGTAGCTCAGTCCCCTGCAACAAAGGCAGCAATCCTGGTGTGGAATAACGTGCAAAAAGCTATGTTGTGATACACACTCACAATAAGGGTGCTTTACAGCAGGTAGGAAATAATCTAATTGCTTGGAGGCTGTGGTGGAAGGTTGCCTTCAGTCAAAGGCTTTGTGAGAAAATGAAGCTGAGAGTGGCAGAGCAGGACTTTGGAGGTTCAGTCTGGTCCCATGAAACTGCAGTTAGGTCAGGGGTGGTGCATGCTAAGGCAAGGTGAGCCAAGATCCAGCACTTTTGGGTCAGTCTGGAAAGCAAGACCCGGCATTTATAGCTAATAAAAAGTGTCAAAGTAGCTCTAAGCAGGCTGAACTCCATCCAACAATCTGCTTTATTTTGGTTCTTTTACTCTTAAAGTGCGACTGGGTTTAAATAACAGTGGGTCTGTGTAGTGAAATCTCTCAAAATGCCGTAGAAAAAGAGGTTTAGCTGACCCTGTGTGCTTATTCCCAGCTCCCAGAGCTGTCCCTTCCTTTCTTTGCAGAGTTCTTTCATTCCTAAGGCATAGCGTGGGCAAAAATACACATGTACACGATACCCATGCCCGCAGATTACTCTGGTGCTGGTGGCATCACAGTGTGGGACAGGGTATTAAACGGGCCAAGGTGAATGCAAATCAGCTCTCAATTCCTGCCCTTCCCGTGCCAGCACATGATTAATATCCCAAGGTGTAGCATGCCCTGCGTGGTCTGGTGAGGGAGTTGTTGAGGAGCAGCATCATGCTGGCTGCAGCTACGGGAGGTCTGCTGGCATCGCCCGGATGAGCACAAGCACAGCATCACTGCTCAGCCACTGCAGAGGATCCAGGGTGTCCCCAAAATATTGGGCAGGTGCAGTCTGTGTTATCACACAGTGTGTTATCTGTGTTCAATGCATTGCCTCGGGGGATCAGTGGGAAGGCAAAGTCCAAGTGCCCTCACCAGGCTGGAGATGATGGGAAAGTATTGGAGGGGAGGTAGAAAGCCGTGTCCTAATTCCACCAGTGCAGCACTGGTTGTTTTTTGCACCTCTGATGTAATCTGCTGCATCTACCAGAGTCTATCCAGGGAGTGCTAAGATCACAGAGGATTGAATTGCTTTTTTGGAAGGCATGAGTCTCTAGCACTCACTGAAAACTTGCAGATGAAATCCTAAAAATCTTGAAATTTCTAGAGGAGCAAAAGACACTGGCATAATCATGCTGTGGTATCCTGTCACCATATTTAATGCAGTTCATAGTAAATTATCTGTGTTAATAAGTGTATATTCATCTCTTTATTAAATAATTTACTTATGATTCTAGGAGTTCTTCATATCAAAATTAAGACAATATATGGTTACATATCACCTATATTTGCAATCCCATTGTAGAAGAAAATGTTTTTGTTGGTGCATTTCAGGAACAAATACCCAAATCTGGTTTATTCAAATACACCAAACACATTTAGTTGCAATGATGGAAGTTCTATAATCTTTTGGAATGTCACTTTTTATTTGCCTGAATGGAAAATAAACAGCCCCTTCTTTTTCCTCACCTCAAAAACCCCCCAAAAAACCAAAACTGAAAATTGTTTTAAATGCTGGAAAACACCCACAGGAGATACAAAATGGAGAAACAGAATTGTCAACCTTCTTGAATGATTAATCCTGGATTTTAAACGACAAACAATATTTCATCTCAAATGATAATTTTCAGGAAACCACAGCTAAATTGGAGGACAGCTTTCCATTGGCCCAGTTGAGTTTACTTTCATCTACACATCATGGCATCCTTTTCCATGGTTAGCCCCACAGCGATAATTCAATGTTAAGCATTTCACTCACTTTGAAACACGTTATGGAAGAGCAGTCCAATGAAAGTAATTTTGCAGCTTTAAGAACACATCCATTCCCAAGCCTCTTGGGTTTCCTATTTGGAATGAAGGGAAGGAGACAAGCGTAGGAGACCTGAGGGCTGGACCTCCACCTCAGCTCCTTGTGTGCTCTGCACCACTGCCGTGCGACGGCAGAGCTCTGGGTTTGGTGGGGTGGTGCTTCCACCCTTGCTTTGGTACAGCCCTGCAGGGATATGCCTACAGTCCGTGCTACAAATGGGAGTAACATCACTGCTTCTATCAGGTTTGTGCTCCTTTCCTCGCTGCGTGTCACAGTTTTCTCTGCCAACAGCTTCATTGATCAAGGCATAAATGAAGGTAGGGAGCTGACATTTGCTGTCCTCTCAGCGCAGAGAGGAATGCTAGCTCTGCAGCCTCTTAAATGAAGGAGAAACGTGAAATCACTTTGCTCCCCTTCTGCAGAGAAGTCATTAACCTCACTAACAGGGAAGGGGGTAGATTTTTAAACCCCATGCCTGGGGGATTAGACAAGCAATTGCTCTTAATGTCAGCATTGATATGTCTGAGTAAGTTAGTCCCTTCCTGAAAACCTAACTCAGGTGAGCAGAGATTCTGACTGTGCAGCTTTAGCCCAAGTGAATGGAGGAGAACAGGGCTTACAAAAGAAAGGCCAAACCCAGGCCTGTTTATGATAAAGGAACATCTACATGTTTACATTTATCAATGTGAGTTCCAAGGAATATATATATTTATATATATATTTATATACACACACATATGTGTGTGTATATATATATATATATATAAAATATTCAGTGTGAAAAATAAAAGGCTCTTCACCAATGTTTTGGTATTGTGCCTTAAAAAAATGACACTTTCCACTGCCAGTCATGACTTTAAGTCAGATTATGGTTAAAAATATTAAGGGAAGGATCACCACAGCAACAATCACATTGCTCCCCTTCTGCAGAAGAAATGGAAAAACACTCAAACTTTGCCAACCTGAATAAATTACCCAGATTATCAGAGCTGTAAAGAAAGCCATATGTAAGCAACTCTCTGTGTGTGTTTGTGTCTGGGAGCGTGTGCAAATGTGTTAACTGGGTTGCAGCCCATTAAATACTTAAATCAAAGGGAGAAACTCTGAAAATATGCTCAAGAGACAAAAAAATTACTGTAGTTGTACCTTAACTGGCCAGCAGAATCCATGTGAAGGGCAGTGCTCACTGTAACACTGGGGAACTCCAGTCCAGCTGCTGGGTTGGGCTCTCCTGCCCATGGTGGCCTGGAGATGGGATGTTGATGCTCGCTTGGTCTTGCGCCAAAGTGAAGCTGAGAAAGAGCTGCTTTGCTCACGCAGGTGCACTCTTACTCCAGTCTTGTAGTTGTACATACTTGGCGTATTTTGCTCTGCAAAAGTAAAACATCTCGTTAGCCAAGAGGGGAAGAAAAGGGGTGGAAGGGTGAGGGGGCAGGAGCAATATTGTCACTGCTGGACTTGAAGCTCATTGTGCAGGAGTGTGTGCTGGAAACCTCCTCTTACCAGGCTGCCCACACTGTCAGTGAAGATAGGATGGCTATCTTAGAGGCAGTCAAGGACATGACTTAGAATAGTTGAAATGATGTCAAGCTCTTTGGTGAATTCATATTGCGTTAAAGACTCTAAATCATCTTATGGAAGCCTGAAGCACATGGCTTTTGAGCACTGGAAGCGAAGGCATAGAGTGCAAAGGCTGTGTGTTCTCATTCTCTTGCCATTAGAATGAGCACTTGTTTAACTGTTTGTAGGTCCAGAATTAAACCCTGGATCGTTGTCTGTCCAGGGGACTGCTATCGCTTTCTGGCTTTGATTTATAGCTAGAAAGGATCCTCAGTTATTTTTGTGATCACACATTTTAAATAAATGGTACTTGACTGGTCTGCATCTTTAGCCTTTTCTACTTTCCAGATTCACAGATGTTTTGCAAAGGAGGTGTATGCTCCTGCTGAACAAATTTAAACCTACTGATAACAGATTTTCTTTTCTTTATTTTTTCTTCTTCTTCTTTTTTTTTTTTTTTTGCTATGTAGCCTAATGCAGGCTTGGGCTTGGCCAGATAATCTAAGTGATGCCAGTGATATCCTGGTCTCATTTGAGGTATCTACTGAATGATTGGTCCAGTATATATATTGTATATATGTTGTATATATTTTGTATGTCTATTGTATAGCTATTGTATAGATAATGTATAGATATTGTATATATATTGTCTGTTGATGCAGACTGAACTCCAGTAATGACCCATACCTGATGGTGACACAGCTGGAAATGGTTATGATGGCTGCTGTCAGAAGCTTATGGGGCTCTCTCCTGACTTGCAGTAGGTGCTGTTCAGGGCCCTTGTGTGCCAGTGCCAGAGAGGCACATGAGCAAGCAGGAGATCTCAGTTTGATCAGGCTCTCTGAAAACTCCTGCTGTTACCTCCAGCTTGTAAAGAACAGTTTATGGTAAATTTGGTTGCTCTACAGTATTCTGCTTTTTTGTTTTTTAAAGTGCAAATTTTTGCATTTTCTTGCCAACTCACTTGAAGAGCCCTTAGAGCCCATCCACCTTGCTCTATTTTCTGTCTTTTGATAGCTGCCGCCTTCCTGTGCCCACTGTGGCTCCAAGGCTGGCAGCCTGCTTAGCTACAGAGCCTTGCCACATGGCATGGATTTTGTGCTGGCTGGTGGTGACACTGAGCAATTGCAGTGGGGAAATCTAACAGCAGCAGCAGGAGTTAATGAATCCTACATCACCCAGAATCAAGGACAGGAATCTCAGAGCTCAGAGGGTTTTCTTGGAGGTCTGCTGCAACCTTGATGTGTGAGTGAGTGGAGGAGATGAAAGCACATCTGGATGGGCTAAGGAATACATAAGCACTGGATTCTAACACTTAATTCAGTGCTTGTGCATTAGTTGGTTTCTTTTGGTTTGGGGTTTTTTTCACCATCTCTTTTTAAGATTTGCTTGTTTTTGTGGGTAAGGAAAGATGAGTGGTACATATGGTTAGAGGAATGTCTGGTATGATTCTGTTACTGTGTGTGGGACCTTTAAAGATAAATGTTCGCCAGGCTGTAGTCTAGAAGCGGATGCCATGCATCAATGCAAGATCGCCCTTACAGGGAGTTGCACTCTTGTTTGTTTCCCATGTAGGTGTTATTTCTCTCCTTGCTCGTTTGATTTAATTTGAAACAAAAACTATTCTGGTTGTAGGCAATTTTGATCTAGGCATTCCGGAAATGGAACAGGATTAGATTTGTGGAAAATATAACTGTGAAAATCCTACAAGAACAATGTGTTGCTTCCCCCACCATCCTGTCAAAGTCAGGACTGATCAGAATGTCTCCTCTGTACCACCCTGACCTACCTGTTAGGACAACAGATTCTGAACTGGATGATAATGGATTTTCTTTCTCCTTCAAAATCAATGTCTCCAAACTAAGGTCTGTATGTTATAACCAACACTCCAGTCTAAAGCTGAAGTGATTCCCTGCTGCAAAAGTCATATCTGAGTTCCTGATAATGAGATAATATGTGAGAAACCACCAATTTCTTTCACACAGATTTACCGGATGAAAGCCTCAAATATGAGTGATATATCTAAAGCAGCTGTGGGTCTTGCCTGCATTATAGTTTGGGAATAACAGACTCGGTAGCTTCTAAGCTGAACTCAGCCTCACAGAGTGCCTTTCTGGGGACTAGTTTATTCTGTTTGTTCTACCTTCCTGTCAAATGTGATGGTAAATCAGTAATGAACAGGAGGTCCCTAATCTCCATGGATACTTGTCTCTGCATGGTGTCAAAATCTGAGTTGGCTGTTAATTTTCTCATATTTTACATATGACTAATTTACTTAGGAAGGGATGAGAACGAAGGAGGTTATTTGGGATTGAAGTAAAAATGAGAGAAAGAAAATTTGGCAGTGGTTCTCAACTGTAGCTGCTGGGAGGCCTCCAGAAGCCTGTCCTATACCTGCATCCCCCAAGCTTGTTGTCAGCTCTCATGCTTTGTTCTGTGCTCAGAGCAGGGTCTCAAAGGAACACAGCTGCTGCAGCTGCTTGTAGACCAAAAGGTGACCTTTGAAAAGCTGAGGAATAATGCATTATTTAGTGCATTCCTGGCTAAAATGGAAATGAAATGTTTTCGTGAGCGGAAAGATTTGTTTGTCCTTTCACTTGGATGCATCCATTTTTGCATCATGCAGTAGCGTGGCATGCACACCACTCCTCGCGGTTTCTTCGGGGTAAAGTTTTTGGTAAGACTGAAAAAACACTGACTGTTTACTAGAAGGACCCTACTAGCCAAATGTAATAGACTTCAGTTTAGAGGTACCAAGTTTGCAAAAAACAACTTCTATTTAAATTATATGTAGGAGTGAAAGCTTCCTGGTGAAGTGTATGTCTTTAGACTGTCAGCTGATACTGGTAAGTACCATAACCAGCTGTTAACTTCAACATGAAGTGTTTTGCTTCTTTCAATTAATCAGGAGTCTCTTGGAAGTTGCCATAGCAGGGCATTCATTGCAGGGACGTTTAATGAGTAGAGTATTTGTCATTCGCATGGAGAGAGGCTTCAGCAGTGATCTGTGATAGCCAGGTACTCAGGCACTTTGTGTATCTGTTGGGTGAGGGAGGGGAGGCAGATGGGACCAATTTTTCATGATGTCTGACATTAAATTTCCCACGTGGTCTTCCAGACAGAGATTCAAAGAGGCTGGAACCTACCTCTCCTGCTGACTGTGAATGAAGACTGCAGTATACTCTGCTGCAAGTCCATCTGCTCTTTAACTTTATACAATTTTTAAAAAAAAATCTATCTAAGAGTGTTTTTCCTTTGAAGTTTCCAGCACTGTTTATGAAGGCTCAAAAGGGATATTATTCATATGTTTCAGATGAAGAAAGCTGAACTGTCAAAGTAACAACTGGCTTGAGAATAGCCAGTATTCTCCAAGGCATCGGCATTTAAAAGGACCTGGGAAAAGATCCTGTGCTTACCAGGAAACTTCACTGATCTCATCAAGACCCAAAACACAGGAAGGAGAAAAAATCTGCACAAATGAAGAAGTGCCCAGCAGACCATGCTATCTTGTTGAAAACCCCAGTGGTAAAATTTTTTCATAAAATGATAGGTATCTGCTTCTGTGGGATTATTTTTAGCAGTATTAAGAGTAGATGGTGTAAGACAAGTGAAGAGGGATTCCATAAATAACTGCAAGTGTTTCAGTTACCTGTTTGGCATTGTCTTAATTGTTATAACAAGGAGCACAAGATGACAAGAAATGAACACCTTTCTACTCAGAAGGTAAACTGCTTTTAAAAAAGAAAGGAATGAAACCCATCTCTATGATTTCCAGTTAATTAAAATGGACATGGCTGGAGAAGCATAGACCCCTGAGCAGCTTTCAAGACATTCCTCTGGCACGTCCTTACTGACTCCAAGACCCTATTTCCAGCCACCGTGTCTGCTCACCCTAGTCCAGCACCCTTCAAACCAGCCTTCCCCAAAGGATCCAGCAGACATGGTCTGAGAAAAGAGCTGAGCACAAGCTGCTAGGCTCTCACTGCAGGGAGTTTTAAGTGCTGTGAGATTCAGTCAAACAGTAAAGTACAAGCTTCTGCTATGACTCATCTGGTGTAAAACTAGTGCTAAGTATTGTACATAATTAAGACAACATTATTACAGTGAGATGGCACTTCTTTTTTGGTATGGTTAAAGTCTTGAAAAGGTGTAATGTTTTCAGCCTTCAGAGCTGCGAAGATGAGGAATTCTGATAGGAGTTCATTCTAAAAGATATCATGGCTACAGTGAGTTTAGATCATAATTTGCGTTATTGCTGAAGCTTTGCATGCATATTTCTGTTGCCTTTGTGAAAAGCTGTGGTATTTGTGAGAATAAACATGACCTTAGAGTCGTGTTCATTAGATAAGACTTGCAACACTGGCCTCTCTACACATTCCAAGGGTTTTCATAATTTTTATACCCACAAATCAAGTATTTTATTTTGAACCACATTTCTTAAAGAGGTCCTATTGCTTTTTCAAATAACAGGCACAAAAAATTGTATTTGCCATTGAATGCAACAGAAAATGCTGGTGACAGTAGTGTCACTGAGCTAGAGATCCAGCATTTGAACACTCACTGTGACATTTGAACACTGACCTGTGAGCAGGTACAGAAATATTAGTAAGACATTGTCCCTACCAATGGGAAAAGTTGAACAAGTAGGTCATTCCAATTTGCTTACTTGCCCCAACTTTTTCCTTCAGAAGTCCACAAATCAACTTTGCTTTTAATGAATGTATGTTCTTGGTTAAAATTTATTGTGGTATAATGCAAAGAAATCCAGCTTCTTGGTCATTCTAAGGCCATTTGTTCAAATTACTTGATTCTCATTATCCTTGACTAGAAACTGCTATGGTGTTATGATATTCTTTCTGCTCATTGATTATCTGTCTGACTTGCGAGGGAGAGGTGGGAAAACCGACTGCAAGATGGTGACATGGGCCATTTTAAGGGACAGGCCTTTAAAAGAAACCATTTCCACCTGTGTATTCCAATGGATGCCTTTGAAGCATGTTTATGTTCTTACTGGAAAATCCATTGGTTAGTTCTTCAACCTAACTTTACCACCACTCTTCTTATAGTTTCCTAACATGCTGTTTATACCATGTTTCATGCACATCTCCAAGGAACTATTCATGTAAGTTACAGGAACTACAGAGTCTCAGGAAAAATCCCAGACAAACAAAGCACTTGGGTGAAGACATCTCAACTACAGCTAGTGAGCCCTTTCTTTTATAAAGAGCTGAACAAAGTATAATCTTTTTCAAGTCTGAAGATTAAGAATTCCAAGGGTCTTTCTAAAAAAACGATCATGTAATATAAAAGATAGATCAATTCCTGTTTTGTTTGCACTGCTGCTTTCCGGATGAGTTTCCATTCTATTAGTGAAGCAGTAAATGCTCTCCCTGCAACCGACCATTGATGTTTTGAAAGCAAATCAAAAGCAGTGTAAGGCTGTTGAAGAAAAGGGCTTGAAAGGAAAAGACTGAAAGATCATACCATTCCTATGGTGGCTGCAAAAGTTTGTGAAGACTATAGCTGCGAGAGAGGTGGGCCAGAGACCAGAGAGAGACCAAGGAATCAAGGACAAGATATCTGCCTGCAGTTTTGTCCTAACATGCCTTCTTGAAGGCTCACAGCCTAAACAGCACAACTAAAAACTTTGTAGGGTCGATCTGTTAGGGGCACACCACCAGAGGCAGAATTGTGTGAGAGGATGGATAAGCCTCAAAAGGAGGGAGCACCTGTTGACTGTGGTTATTACCTTGGACTTTGTTCAGCCCTGACAGGATTTACAGAGAGTCTGGACATGTAAGAGAAATGCTGTGCATGCCTATTCTTTGTAACATAGGGTTTTCACTTCAGCTGAGGGGCCAGGGACCTTGCTGTGGGTGCATGCTGGACTTGCACTCCTGATGCACTCTCAGCTGCTCTGACTTTTATCTTTATTCCAACCATGAGCTCACTACAAGCCCAAAGGGAAAAGTATTTGTATTCCACTGTGCACATGGACAGTAATTTTGTGGATGCAGCACAACCCTGTAGAAAGAGACAGGTATATGGACCATTTAGAAGGCAATAATTTCTTCTAACTTTTTAATTTATTTTTTTTTTAGCCGCACTGCAAAGTTATAGCGGGAATAGCAAAGAAAAGAAGTTGCAGACTTCACAAAAATCAAAGCCTGTGCTGGATGGGTTTATTTGGAACACATCTTCGACTATGAAATGAATTTTGAATGGCTTTTGAACTTCTTCTGGATGATGATTCATCCTTTCGATTTCCCTTTTCCCTCCAGAACATCCGCCATTAACAAACCAACCAGTTGCAACGTTTTACAATCCACATTTGAACCTATTTCTCAAAAGATTGCACATTTCCTTGAATAAACAATTACTTAGCTCATTTGCACAGAGATAAGGTCAGTCTTGGGAGTGAAAAATGAATCAACAACCCTCTCTGGCAACCATCTTTGAAATGGTCAAGAAGCAATTGCAGTAGAAACGTGTTAAACTGCAACTTCATGTTGCAGAAATGCCACATTAACAGGCAGCCTAAGTGTTTCTGTACAAACAGATATTGTACAGCCTTGGTTTGGTTGAGTTGAGCCCATTACAGGGCTTAGGCACATGCCAGAAGATGGAATTGCACGACTGAAGTTAAGATGTGCTTAAGTGTTTTGTTGTGTATGGGCCTACACACTACATCTGTGTTTGTATTAAGAAGAAAAGCTGTTCTACAAGACATTCAGGCATTTTAAAATGTATTTTTGTTCTGAACTGGAACAGGAAGTTTTATCTTTTAATGAAATTTAGGAGATCTTTAATTCCAGAAATCTTGTAATTGAGCATACTTGAAACATTGTGTGTCAGTAATGTTGAAAGTATTTGAGACATTAAGATTGAAATATTGCATGTCCACATATGTTACTAAATTAATTAGAAGCAACTGTTAATTAAGCATGCTGGGATTGTCTGCGTCTGTATTATTGTATCTCCTGATACGGAAAAGAGCTGTGGTCTGGTCTAGCTTCTTGGCTGAGATGCAATGTTCCATGAACATTCTTCTCAGCTGAGCAGTAAAACAAGGATATTCATCTGTGCACAAAGCAGACCTGGTTCTACTAAACCCTGCTCAGTCCAACTGGGTTTTAGGTAGGGACATCTCAAGTGTCTTGTGCTACCTCTTTGCTGCAAGTGCTTCAGGAATACTGGGCACAGACCCTGTGCTTTTCCTTGTAGGTGGTTTGGGTCTTCCTTGGCCTGTTGGTTCTGCCTTTGATGTATTCAAGATGATCCTACACTGGCTCTCTACAAGGAGCCATGGTAGTTTGGGCACAGCACCATCATTTGCATCTGATACTGTACATGACAACTGAACCCCTCTGGAGCTGAGGGCTGCTCTGCAGCAGCCAGACTGGGTGCAGAACTAAGCTGCAACCACTTAAAGTCAAGCTGAGTCTTTGCAGGAACTTTAATGTTCCCTTTGAGCCTGTTCTGCCATAGACATCCCACTACCTGAGGACTGCAGCCTGGCTTTAAACTTAAAATCCAAAATTTGCAAATCAAAGCTAAGCATGTTTTGGTAACTTCTTACTAACTATATTACCATAATCAATTGAGATTCTCTTGAAAAAGTTTCAGCATTGTGGAATCAGCATTCACTATAAGTAGACTGATGCATTGGAAAAAATTCAAGCAGCTCTGTGAGTATATAGCATGAATGATAGACAAAGTCTTACCACATTGAATATATTGTTTGTTCTGCCTGTGTCTAGATATAGTGGCTGTTCAAAAGTGAGTAGATACCTGGGAATAGTCTGTGGATGGGAATCATACTCTATTCCCCTCTGTTTCCCCTGCTTTTCAAGTTAAAATCTCTTTTCTCAGTCTTACGGCATGACAGATCAAGTAGGGTTGATCCCCAGGCCAAGAGCTTGTTGGGGTAGGTGGGCTTAGGAAGATGGAAACAATTGCTGTAGATAGGAAACTTTCCATGGCCCAAGCATATGGCACTTGTGGTGAAATTTATTCAGACAAATGTTTTATCTAAAATGGCCTTTCCTACTTAAGTCTCTAGGTAGTTATGGCTTTGCTTGGATGTCCTGCCCTTTTCTTCTGGAGTTGGAATAAATATCTGAGGTGCGTAGCCTTTGTGTCCCTGTCAGCTTCTGGGTCAGCTGGCCAGCAGAGAAGTTGTCTAATCCCATTTTTGAGAGATGTTCTTTCATCCTTTAAGGCCTCAATGCCAGCAAAACATCAACCAGTAGATTTAGCTGGAGACTGTGAATATTGCCCCTTATCACAGACCCCTCTGCCCTTGCTTGGCTTCTCTCTTATTCTTCTTGTAAGAAACTAGGGCAGTCCCTAGTATCCAATCAACAGAATTCTTTGGCTTCAGATCTGATTAAGAATAGGAGCAGGAACCTGGATTCTGTGTTCATAATATTTATTACTACTACTACTACTATTATTATTAATATTAATATTATTATTATTAATATTATTATTATTATTTTGATGCAGTTACTACATGTGTGGTTGTATTTCTGTCTGAAGAAACAGAACAACTTCACAAATGAGTATAAAAAGACACATGTGTTTTCCCGAGCTTGTATGTATTTTACTGTAATCTGACACTTACTGTAAGAAATATATTTTATATAATTGGCAGTGGCAGACATACATTCTGACAGAAAAAAAATGTATTGAACGATACACTGTGTATCACTGATAGTGACTTGCAGCAGTATTTCCATAAAAGTAAAGGATAATTTAGTACTTGAAAGCTAGGCCTCAAGACCAAAATAAAATGCTTTTCTGTTTCTGTACCTAGCCTAGGATATATCTCACCTCACTGCAGACATCAGCAGTGTAGACACATATGGCAGAACCCATCACCCCAAGCTCCCTTTGCAGTCAATACAGGGAGCAGGCACTTTTAGGCCATGATTCATCTGACCTATTTACATGTCTGCTGTAGGAGGAGATGAATCACTGCCTAGACTAGATCTGTGCGGAGGATAAAGGGAGCCTAAGATGGCCAGCACAGATGTAGGTGCTTGTAAAGCTCTACAGTTTGAATTTAGGCTTTCAGTTTGGAACAACAATTTTTCAGAGAAGAGTAAAATTTCCTAAGCTGTGTTTTCCTAGCAAAATATGTGTATGAATATATACGTATATGCTTTCTTCTGGCAACAGAAACATTTGCAACAATATCTTTTGAACACTGGCCCTATATCCCCTTCCAAATGTTCTACCATCTGAAGAGCTGCCATTTTATCTCTCTCTGCCTCTGCCCCTCTTTCACACATACAGACATGTGTACACATACCATATTTCAAAGCTGGGCCTTCTGAATTTTCAGCATTAACTTAAAATATATTGCTCTGTGTGTGGCAGCCAGAGCTGCTGTTACACACAGGCAAATGTATTAACTGGGTTTGTTTTTTTAAAAAACCCAAAGAAAAATATGCAAACAAAGCCACCAAATGAAGATTTCTGAAATGGCCTTCTGTTTAAAAATAATATTTTTATTAGTTTGTGGTTTTTTCTTCTAGAGTCTGCTCTATTCTGCCTGCAGCCTTGGTGAGGCAGAGCATCATAGGAAGAGGAGCATGAATTTCTGGGACACAAGTGCTGATGCAGAGGAAGGAGGAAGACAAGACTTGATCATCTGAGAAAGAGTGCAGGTTCCCAAGTAAAGCTCTGAGATGACAAGAGAGAAGCACAGTTGTGTTATTATGTATAGAAGGCCAGAGTCGAGAGAGTCTGGTTTCTTGAGGATGATGTCATGGCAGGTACTCCTGTGCACATGCTGTAGTATAATGTTCCAGGGCATCTGTACATCCATCTACACTGCAAATGGCATGGGGATAATATTTAAAAAAAAAAAGGAGAAGAAATGAAACCACCCTGCTGGAGAGCTTTACAATGCTCAGCTGCTTCCGAGGAGTGCTTGGTGTAGCTACAGCAGGCAAAACATCTCTCCCATCTAGATGCTGGCACACAGCACAGCAACCTATTTATGTGAGCACCTGGTTGATCAGTTTGCCTGTGGCAGATCTTGGCACACCCTCTCCTCTGGCTGTAAAGCTTTACTGACTTGTGTGTTTTTCCCCCCACAAATTCTTGTTTGGCATGGCAGGACTTGGAACAGAACAACACTGGCTCTGGCAACAACAGGAAAGTGCATTTTAGATAACCCTTTAGGGTGCAAGCCTTGCAGCCATTTAAGGGCTTTTCTGTGGGGTTAGCGAGGAAGGGCTGTCCATCATCCAAAGTCTGCTGCCGTGGGAAGGGTGCCTGTGACTGCAAAGGTCTTTGGCAAAGGCCACGAGCATCTGAACGCTGCTCTGAGAAATGGGTATGGGCTCGCAGTTCCCCACAGGGTGCAGTGCAGAAGTGGCTTCAGGAAGAGAGCGCTCGTCCACCGGTCATCCCAGTGCATCATTCATTAAATATAACGCCCTACAGGAAAATCAGGGTTTTGTGTTTTCCATACCCTCTCCTGCATCAGCCCTGACGTCAGTCGTTTGGAACCACGGAAGTTAAATTAAGGCCAATGCAGTCTAATAGGCAAGGGATAGTGAATGCTAAGAAGTCAAGGTAATGAGAAAATACCTGCCATCTGGAGCTGTCATAAGCATGAATTTACATCTCTCCCCACGAAATAAATTAATCACAGTCTACAAAACATTACTCTCCCTGGATGCAAAGTCCCCACTCCTGCCGCTGCCACCAAAGATTTTGGCCTCCCCACTTTCTGCATAGTCGGAGGCTCCTGCCGAAAGCCCCAGGGTGACATGCCTGGGCACGGGGAGACATCTGCAGCCGCTGCCTGCTCAGGCGCCATGGCTGGAGTGGGATCCGTTCTGCTGCATCCGCTCGCTCCAGTCCTCGCTCTGACGGAAAGTTTTCCTCCTGGCTCTGACAGCACCGCAGCCACTTGGGGAAGCACATGACTTCCTTGGGAGACAGTGTTTCTTATTTGTGTTGCAGGCCTCCAGCAGGCATGGCACCGAGGCAATATTTATATCAGTTTTTGTAACATCATCACAGCAGCTGCAATTTTGGGAACTGAAGTGCTGGCTGGAAGTGGGAGAGAGAGGCACAAAGCACAACACGCCACACAGAAATGTGGATGCATGGGGAAAAAAAAAAAGGAAAAAAAAAAGAAAACTAAAGAAAAGAAAATTGGCAACCAGCCTCCTCCCCCAGAACGCTCATTGTGTTCCTGGGTGCCAGGGGTGCTGCTTGCCCTCCAGATGGTCACCACAGGGCCCATCTGTGTAAAAGTGAGTCAATGGCAATTGCAGCTCAGGATGTGTGTGATGGGATCAGATCTGTCCCCTCAGGGTGCCTGCACTCCTGGGGGAGCAGGGCACAGGAAGGGGAGTCCTCCAGCCTGGTGGCTTTCTGTGCTGCAAGCCAAGTAGTCTTCAGCAGATTTCTCATACCCTTCAGCTGTGAGAAAGCATAGTGCAACAATTGTGTGCAGGTAACCAGGCTGCCCCCAAAACTGCTGCAGCCCCATGCTGTGCCTTGGAAATCAGCCCTAGCAAGCTTCTTATCCCAGCTGCAATGCCATGCTGGTGCAGCCATGCTGCTCTCAGGTGCCCAGCTCGGGTCTCTGACCCAGACTCTGCAGGTGTCCTGACCTCTGTGGAACCGCCTTGCTGTGGCTGGGAAATCCCCAGGGAGGTAGATTCCAGATGATTTACTTGCTGCTTCTCATTACAGGAATGTGACCCAATTCTCTCCTTTTCTGCCCCTTGGCTTGATTTCAGTGGTGTTTAGGCAGTGGAGGTTTGAGACTTCTCTGGTGCTATGGGGTGGGAAGACAGTAGAGTCCTCTTCCCTGTGTCTCCTTGTTCCTTCATCTGCCCTGCAGCAGAGGCAAGTAAGTGTCCTTGGTGGGTGCCATGTGTGTAAGGGGGGCTCTCCACTGCCCATTCATGTTCTCAGTAGGTGGTTTCTACCTCTGCTGCCAAACAGCAGCAGCTGGCAGAACATAGGTCTGAATTCTTCCCTGTCCCTTGCTTTTTCTCCATGTAGCTCCACTGGCCTGTGCAATTGTCTGACAGAGGAGGTGTCACACAGTCCCCAGTTACCTTAGAGCTTGGTGAAACTGAAGAAAGTTGACATGAAGCTAAAAAGCTCCCACAAGGTGCTGTCCCAGACCTATTAGATGATGCACATTTTTTCATGGGCAAGAGCTGAAGGTCATTTGACCCAAATGTAGCTGTGTGATGCAAAATACCTTCATTGTCCTGGACAGCACAAGGTCTCTAGAAAAAGCTGGCAATGAGCTCTCCATGTTCATGTGTCCTGCAGTCCTCTGAAAGGACTGCTGTGAGGACTAAGCGGAGGAACCACCACTGTGTCTGCCTGGGAGGACTCTTGAAAACCTGCACCTGAAGCTGCATCGCAAGCTCCCTGAGGCAGAGACACCATCAAAGACTGGCAACATGGTAAGCATGGCTTCTTGGACTATGTCTGTCAGAAAATCCTCTTCAGTCTCCCACTTCATATGCTCTTATGTGAGATAAGCACTTCTACTTTGTCTCAAAAACAACTGCAGTTTCAGTGCCCAGGTTGTTTCCTTAGTACAAACATCCTGAAATGCTCCTGGTGAGCAGAGTTGGGATAAGACAGGCTGGGAGGGGAGGGAGGAAAAACAGACATGCCAGCTGTGGTGGCAGATCCTCCGAGGTGGTGTGGGGAGGGCTTGGCAAACTTTTCAGAGCAGTCTTGTTGCAACAGGAAGGAGGAGGATATACCGAGGTTACTTAAAAGCCCCCAGCTTTTTCCCTGCTTCTATTGCACTGCAGAAATTCTGCAAGGGAGAAGAAAAAAAAAAAAAAGACTATCTGAAAAGAAGGTACCCTTGATAACTAAAAAAACTTCCTTTTAGAGCTTACTTCTCTTAAATAATTGCTACATTTTAAAATGCTGTTTTCAGGGGCTTTGGGAAGAAGTTTTCTTCTCAGTCATTAATATTTTCTTAGAAGGGTGGCATGACTTTTTTACTGCTACATGCTTACTCTGAAATAGATGTGAAAGCAGTTTTGAGTAGCTCAGAAAGAAGTCTATGATCAGCCTACATCTAAGATTTCCCTTAAGGACGTTAGTGGGAGAGAAATAAGTGGATAAGTGCTTTTTTCTTTTCCTTTTTTTCCCTTTACTCCCCTCTCTCTTCCCCTCCCTCCTCCTCTTTTTCTCAAAAGTGGATTGTCTGGGTGCATATAAACAAAAATACAATTCTCCACTAATCATCCACAGACTGTTGTAGGCTGTAGTATTTGGCTTGATTGCAGTATGACTTATAATGCCATTTTTATTAGGGAAAGGTAGTATGTGATGCACTTTCTGAAAATATAATTTGCTATTTTGGATTCAATAATGCTGTTATGGAGTATGAGAGAGTGAATGACTTTCCAGTTCTTTTACCTGAAACTTCCTAATGTTTTTAGTGCCCTGCTTCTCCTAGGCAAATACTTCTGTGTTAGACTTCCCTCCCCTTCTCCCACCTCCTCCTTCTTTTCTTATTCATATGTGTTGATGAACACAAAATGCCTTCCAATCCTTAGAGAGCTGTATTTATCATTAGACTGATGTTTTCTGCCTCTCAGGTTTTATTTTTGTAAGTCTAAAAATGTGTAGCTCACTGGCACCCCACATTGCTTTTGGCTTCTCCCACCTTGCACGTGCCATGCTAGCTCATGTTTGCTTTTTCTTAGCACTCTTTCATGGTATTACACCTTTTTTAGGACAGGATGTCTGAAACAATGAGCACTAATGAGAAGAAACTTCCTTTGAATGGGAGAAGAGCCATCCCACCAAACAACTCCAATGATGACGAAAATGAGGTCCCTGAGATGGAGGCTTTTGGAGTGATACCTAGAGGATTTAATCCTAGAGGTACAGTGCACAATTAAGCCATTAATCTATTTTTACATCTTCCATACTCTTCTCAGCACATGTCTGTGAACTAAATCCAAACCACTTTTTCCTTACATCCTTCCAACTCAGTTTTTCTTGCTGCTTATGGGAAAACTTAGTGAAACCACCTGTGTGCTTGGAAATGTTAACAGGGTTTATGGGTAGGGAAAGCAAGGTGTGGAGAAGCTGAGCGACCAATTCTCAGCTTGAACTGTGGGACTGGTTAAAAAAGGCAAGAATGGGTTCCACCCCCCCCCC
>VZRF01003382.1:344296-415899 GCA_013396875.1 Vireo altiloquus | reverse complement strand
CCCCCGTTTGATCACAATCACAGAGTCACTTTGGGAGCCTGCTGGCTTCAGGCATGGCTGTGGGAGCATTGGAGTGAAGGGCCAGAAGGAGTCTGTTCTCTTAATGGCCTTTCTCATTTATATGAAACTGCTGCAAAGTGTTGTCTGGCAGGGAAAACTTTTGCTATAGGAGTTCAGCTCACTCACAAAAAATAGCATGAGACTAAAAGGAATACCCATATGATTATTTATTATCCTGTGAAAAATGTTTCAGTCATTTGGTTGGGGAAACAAAACAACATCATGGTAGAGAATAGACAAATCAAAATATGTTCCCAGTGTGAGCTCTTTGGAGTCAACCAGAAAAAAAAAAAAGGTAAGATTTCTTTTAAAAGAAAACAGGATTAACTTCTGAATGACTCACTAATGAAATGACGTTAAATTTTTTGCCTATTTGAATTGAACAGCAGAACTTGTTGAACGTGGCAGCTAAGGGTCGCTGGATGTAATACTGCTTAATGCTCATAGGGGACTTTTCATCCAGAGTTGAAGGAGTGCTTAATAAATGTGGACGGGAATTAATTACTGAATTTCACACATTGGGAAACAGGCACAGAGATTTTAAATGACAAGTTGCAAGGCATTATTTCTGTAATACTAATCATGTGCCTTAACCACACTCCCCTCCCCCCACCCCCCTCCCCACCCCCATCTTAGTACACACACATTTCTTTTGAAAGCATTTATTTTTAAAAAATGCCTGAGCAAACCAACTGGCATGTTAAGACTGAAGAAATTTTGCTTGAACCTATTCTGACAACCTGGTAGCTCTGGGGCAAGTATGTGCTTTTAAATTGTCAAATGCAATGCAGTGCAGGTCCCGGCTACACACAGTTTCAAACCCAATATGCTCACAGAAACTGGAGATGTTTAAGTGTGGGATACCTTAGAAGGAATGCAGCCTGTAGCTAAAGCCCACCAGTACCAGGAGAAACATTCCTATTGCTTTTTGATGTTCTTCACATCAGGCTCTGAATGAAGTGTGGTGTTGGTGGGTGGCAGCCTCCTGCTTTTCAGAAATGCAGTGGAAACTTAGGAATGTCAGGTCAAGTGAGTTGAGGCAGGAACCCAACATGTCCTTAAGGTGATGCTGCTGTTGAGAAAAACACCTCTTGTACAAAGCAAGAGTTTGTGTGGCCATTGGGTAAATCTGGCTGTGGGACTGGTATGGCTGAAAAATAAATCTGTGTGTAACAGTAAAACTCTTTTTGTACAGCTGGGTCAGCTCTGCTGTACAATTGTCTCCAATGCTTGTAGCAAAAATGTGCAAGGGGTGACCTGAAGTGTCCCTGAAGGGACTGCAGCAGTGTCCCTGTTTTGGTGCACATCAGCTGTGATCTAAGCCTGTGGTACCAGCTGATACGAGTGTGGTCCCTGGCCATACTGTTTGCGGTAGGATGCTTAAGCCACCTGTCAGACCACGTTAAAGGTTTATTGCCCCATGGAGCTCAGCCTGACATTCAGTAGCTGAGCTTGCCCCAGAGCACTCTCAGTGCTGTTCTTCTGGGATAAAATGAGTGTCCATGGGCAGGACAGGAGCAGCACAATGCGACAGGACTCTAGAGCTGTGAGCACATCCTGGCAGAGAGCTGCTTGTGACACCTTCCCCTTCTCCTGCACACCGCTACACTTCTGGGTTTTCCAGATTTTTTTTCTAGTGATTCCCAGATTTCGTTGCCATAACACACTGAGAAAAAAACATGCAAATGCTTTTATCTCTGCTGTTACGACTGAGGTGTTTTCTAGCCTTTGGACACCTGCTATAAACATCTAAACAGCTGTGTCTTCATCTGTGTCAGATCGTAGGCAACACAGAGCCATCCAATGAGTGGAGATGAGGGCACAGGTTTTCTGGAGAATTGCTGGATGTCAATTCCATGGTGATCTGTACCCTTCTCTCAGCTCCACGGACTGCAGCAACCAGCCATCAACTGGCCATAATAAGAAATTACATACTAGGCTCACATCATTTAGATGCCTAAATTTAACTGAATTCTGCCCTTGATCTGTGCAGTGTAGGAGTCTACAGCTGAGCTAGTCACCCTCGTTTCCCTTGACAGCCAACAGAGAGAAACAGGCATTTTTAGGGTGTGATTCATTTGACCTATTTTAGCTACTACTCTTGGATGAGGTAAGACCCTGTGCCTGCCTAGCTCTCTGCTGACACCCACTTCTACTCGGCTGAATCACAGCCGGGGCGAGCACGGCGGCT
Organism: Vireo altiloquus; assembly: GCA_013396875.1. Classification (NCBI taxonomy): domain Eukaryota; kingdom Metazoa; phylum Chordata; class Aves; order Passeriformes; family Vireonidae; genus Vireo; species Vireo altiloquus. The sequence continues at coordinate 413,648 of VZRF01003382.1, read as the reverse complement.
GCCGGGGCCGCCTGCGTCCCCAGCCCGGTCAGTGGGCTCCCTGCTGCTGCAGCCGGCTTGCCTGCGGGACGAGATACTCATGACGGGGACGGAGCGCTTCTTCAGCCAGAAGCCTTCTTCCCCAGGAACATCCCTGTGCTGTGTCCTCCCCCGGGCCAGCTCATCTCACCACAATGTGTCGCTCGGTGGGAGGACACAGCCCTGCCACCCCACCTTCCTTTCCAAAGTCCGGCGACTCGCCAGGCATTCGTGTTTCCCCTGCTAGCGGAGTGAGGGGCGCTTCCTTTGAACATTCACGCTATTTTTTTAGTAATTCAAAGCCCTTCCTCTCTGCTTGTCTGAGGAAACCTGATGTTTGAAGGCTATTCTTTTTATTTGAAAAACCACTCGAAGTTGTGCTCATTTATTTCCCTGCAAGCTTAACATTACAAAAGCTTTAAGAAATCACTCTGCTGCCTCTCGTGCAGCAAACCTGCTTGCACTGAACAACAGAACAGGCTACAGGCAAACCCTCAAGTGGACCTGACTTCAAAGGAGGCTTCAATGGCCACCTGTCCCTCACAAATAGATGAGCATCGCCTGGAGCTTTCCTTTGGATCACACCCTGGTGCTGGTGTTAGCACATCCCGTTACCCTGCTCGTGTTTTGCCCTCTGTAATTGGCATTACTGTAATTAGCACAGGCTCAGCCATGGGTTATCTTCGTCTGGCAAGCTTAATGTACATTTTAACACTGAGACCAAAAATGAAATGTGTTTTCTGCAGATGTGTATGGCTGTGTTCTGCCAGGAGCCGTGTAAAGTCCTGGGAGAAAATGAAGCGAATGCTGAACTGAAAGCCCAGGGTGGTTAAGCTTTGCAATTCCTTGAAGGGGCTAACATTCAGAGGAAGGGTGGGGTCACTATTGCCTTTTATTGCAGAACAGGAGATGAAAATAAAACAAACCCTCAGCTCTGTTTTTATGCCTCCTTTGAAGGAGGGAGAAGCTGAGCCAATTTCTTATGGATTCTTCACTCCTCACAGAACCCCAAAATACACAGCTTTTCCCTGTAGTGCTTTCAGCCCAGATGGCGTTGGGACATATAGGGGGAGAGACTGTCCCCTGCCCCTGCTTTATCTCTGTACAGGAAATTCCTGCCTCATGTAATTCAATTGTGAATTTTGTCAGCATTTTTGAGAAAACATTGGTAAGTTTTGCAAGGAGGAAGGTGAAGACATGCCCGACGGCAATGAGAAGGATTTCTGAGCAAAATGTTTCATACAGACATCTCTGTAACTTCAGCCAGTGCTAAAGCCAGTGGGCTTTTACAGGAATTCCTCTAGAAGCCTGGTGAATTGAGCAGAGAATAACAATAACATTGTCATGGGACTTCAGGCCTGGCTCAGGATTGAATAGAGCATTCCAGCCTTTTTGCAGATTAGGGTTAGCAGGAGGAAGATGGTTTTGGGTTCAGTTATGCAGGGCTTTTCCATGAAAAGTTCCTTATCTTGCTGTGTCCTCAGGCATATTCCTTTCCTTCTGTTTTCTGAAGGACGTAGGTAGGGATCTGAGGGATGATACAAGCAGGAGTGGGACCTACTCCCATTACCATTATTCCCCTGTCTCCCATTAGCTGTTGCCCAGAGCCCAGGCTGGGGCAGGAGAGGGACCGTGCTGACCATGCTTCCCATCCACGGAAGGTGCTGCCTGCAGGGCTCTGCTGCTTGTCCAGAACTGACAAATTAAAACAATGTGCAGAGCTGTTGTCTGAGCTTCTATGAAATGGGCCACACTCAGTGACTTGAATGTCCAACTCATTTACTGAGCACATCATTCTTGCTCAGTGTGCTCAGTAGAAGGCCAAATTAGCCACCACCACAAGTACACACAGCTCCACCAGCTGCTCTAAATGTGCACCTCTTTTGCCAGGCATGAGTTTGGCTCCATCACTCTAAGTATAAAATACAGGAATTAGCTTGTTTCTAACTTTCAGCACCTGGAAAGACAAGCTGAGAGCTGCAAATCTAGCTTTACTCTTCTGTCTCTCTCCTGGTGATGAGTAGTAATGGTCCTCCTCCTCCTGGGAGAGGTTTCATGATTATGTGCCTAAGCATGTAGGTGAGAGAACAATGTCCAGTTCATATTCATGCGGTTTCTCATACTGTGAGAATACTCCCATTGTGCAGATTCATGGTGTGGTACAGTCATATAGCTTATGGTGACTGCAAGCACCTGTGGCTATCCCAATGCCACCCCACACTGGTCTTTAGCTGAATGAGCTACTTCTAGTTTGCTATAACCCTTTAGACAACCCTAATTTGACAGGAGCATAGCTTTTCCTGTGCATGTTATAGATACCTACTGCTGCTTGCCTGAAACTCTATGCTGTAATTGTATGCTATAATGTTATATTTAGTTTTCAAAAGAAGACACTAATAGCAGTGGAGGTGTAGTGAGAAGCTGAGTCTAGGCACATGCAGTGCACCCAAACCTTATCTAATACAGGCAATCCAAGCTCTCAGCTGAATGCAAGATCTTTAACTGCCTCTCAGGCTCTTCAGCTCTCAGTACTGGTAGCATTTTGCAAACAATGTATTTAAGTGTCACAAAGCCCCTGTGAATTTGCATTTTACAAATGTGGGGCTGCAAGAAAGGAGACACAAAGCCCCAACCATAAGTCCCACTGATTCCTCTGGTAAACTTGTGACAGCAAGGCCCAGACTTGCGGAAAGCCAACGCCAGTGGAAAGATGGGGCCAGACTCTCCTTGGGGACATTCAGCTTCCAACACCTGGCAACCTGCTCTGTCTGTGGTTGCTTTCACCACACACTAGATGCCTTGTAGCCTCTGTGAAAATGGCAGGTGGACAGAGAAGTGTCGGTCCATAAATCTCTTCTCAGCCAGGAGCCTGTAAGCCCCAGACAGATCCCACATGCTCCTGTTGTGTGATGTTCCTTCCCTGGAGAAGGGGAGGACATGGCTTCTAATGATGTTGATACCAATATTGACATTTCAACACACTGACTCCTTTCTCCTCTGTTTATTTACATGTCTCTGCAGACTACCTGCGTGTTGAGGATATTTATATGTTCAAGGAGCCTCAGGAGATCAACAAGCAGGAGCACCACACTGACAAGTACTACAGCCCCAAGCTGATAGTGCGTCGGGGACAGCCTTTCCAAATCCAGATTTACTTCAACCGACCCTACAAGCCAGAGACGGACCAATTCTGGCTGGAGTTTTTGATGGGTGAGTGCCTGGAAAAGGCTGTATCTTATCAGCAAAGCAATAGTCTCTCATAAACAGGAACACAACAAAATGTAATGGCTGGGTCTTTTCCTGTTATGATTGATAAACCATAAAAACAGGCTTAGCCATAGACAAGGAAGTGTTTTTCTAAACAGGGTTTGAATCCTTTCTTGAGAAAATCAGCAAAATTTCATGTGAGAGAAGTAGCAAAATCTGGGGGTTTCTGTTTCGTAAGAAGCTGTACTTTTTTGAGCTTTTGAAGTTATATCTGGTTAATGCTGTATGGCAATGCTGAAAGGTAGGTGGAACAGGAAACATCTTTTGTTAGTGTTTAGGATATGTAGGGAGGACGAGTCTGTTGTTTGAGGTAGGAGAAGTGACTGTATGAATTGAGATAGCAAAATATTGATTACATAAAAAGGGGAAGTTACACAGGGTGGAAGACTCTTGCAACTTTTCAGCCTGCATTTACAAACAACTTAGTAACAAGAGAGATAGTTCAGTGACTGTAATTTTGGACCAGAAGCAGAACTGTGAATCATTGCATCACTAAGGTTGTAAAAGACCTCTAAGATAATTGAGTCTGCATGTTACCCTAGCACTGCCATGTTTACCACCAAACTACATACCCAAGTAAGGGTTGTGATTCCATGACTTCCCTGCGCGGCCTATTCCAATGCACGGCTACCTTTCAGTGAAGAAATTTTTCCCAATGTCCAATCTAAACCTCCCCAGGTACAACTTGAGACTATTTCCTCTTGTTCTATTTCTTGTTACCTAGGAGAAGAGACCAACCTTGCTACAGCCTGCTTTCAGGCAGTTGTAGAGAGTGATAAGGTCTCCTCTGAGCCTCCTTTTCTCCACCTAAACACCCCCAGCTCCCTCAGCCACTCCTCATAGGACTTATGCTCCAGACCCTTCTCTGGACCTGCTCTAGCCCCTCAATGTCTTTGTTGTAGTGAGTGGCCTAGAACTGAACACGGGATTCAAGGTGTGGCCTCACCAGTGCTGAGAGACGTACTCAGGACAATATCAGAGACTTTCTTGATTTATTGCCGAAAGAGCAAGAGAACTTTTTGCCTCTCACTGAGAAGTCTTTATCAGAGACCCCAGTCCTAAGGTACCTGTTGACTCATTGAAGGCACAGGACTGGAGAAGAGCATAACCTCATGAGAGAAGGAGAGAAGCAAAAGGGTTTCCTGCCATGCTCCAAAGATGGCCCCACCAAATTCTGGTCTTTACAACATAACTCTGGGAAACCTCCAGCTTCATCTAGATTGACCTGGGAGTTTCTGTGTTAAGACATCAATGTTCCCCTTATAAAGTCTTTAAAGTAGGTTATAATTGATGTTTTAATTTACTTTCCTGTGAGATGCAGCTCTGAAATTTGTAATGCTGTCTTTTCCATCATTGAATTATGATGATGTAGCCATTTATTAGATTTGTTGCCTTCTAAAGCTAGATGGGTGTTTATCTTTTAAACATATGTGCAGTGAAAATGTTACTGTCTGCACATTTTTTTTCATGGGTCTCTTCTTTCTAATTTAAATTAGGGTTGGGAGGCATGTTATGACAGTCCAATGAATGATTGGCTGAACAGCCACAAGTGCCTTTAAAAATTTAATATGCATAAATATCATTAGTTCTTTTGGGATTTAATTAAATTCAAGATTGTTCCCTTAATCTTTATATGCTTAAAACAAACAGCTGTATCAAGAAGAAGTGGAAAATGGAACATTTGTTTTTTATTGCACTCCGTGCAGTTTGCATTTGTTTTAATCAGATATTTTATATTGGAAAAAGAAAATTAACACTTATTTTGACATTGCACAATCCACTTAAGAGAACACATTCACTTATTTTTCTGTTGCTCTCTCCTAACACATCCGTCCATGATTTGTACCTTGAGTTTCTAAGCATGGGTAAAAATACTCTCATCTTCTGCTGTGGTAGGAATGGGGTTAAATACAGCCTGAGCCAGGGGAGTCTCTGCAATAAACACAGCTCTGAATGATTCCTTTGGAGTTAGCCCTGAGTCTGTGGTGGAATTCCCCTCTCTGTTTTTCGCTGTTGCTGTCCTTCCTGTGAAATGGGATGGGTGTCCATGTGTGGGGGCTGACAATTGGCTGCAGGAAAATGCTGCAGATACAGGATGGTGTTCAATGCTATTGCCCTCCCCTGCTTTTTGAGTGTCTGCTTCTGTGAGCACCACTGCCCTCTTGTTGCAAGGAATTTAGTTCACAAAGATTCAACTGGGAGGTGTTCAAGCTCCTCTTCTGGGAACTGGTCAACACTCATCACTCTGCAAATGTTTCTCTTTGTGAACATGTGGTGAAAATGCAGTATATTTGTTTTCAGAGGCTAGCAACATGAAGCAAAACAAAAACAGTTAACAATGGAGAAGGAAAATTCAGAAATTATATGCTTGACTCTTGCTACTTCTCCTTTTAGTATCCAGTCCAATGTTTAATGCTGAGAAGAGAAAGGAAATTTCTCTTAGGAAAGAAAACTGACTGCTGAATGACTCAGTGCTGTCCTCTCAAACTTTTTGTCACGGGGAGATGTGGCCATTTTCATCCAGTTTTTTTTCAGCTTGTCTTCCTGAAGAGCTGGCACTCACCTCTCGTGCTGCCTGAATAGCAGAACCCAGTCCAAAAGCTCTTGCCCAGGCTGCCTGTGAGTAAGGGAGAGAGGCAGCCACCTCCAAGCAGAGTTTAACCCTGCTGTCTTAAAGTTGGATGAAGTCTCTTCTGGATTTTTTTTTTCTTCCTCTATTGACTCTTTCTCATAGACCAGACTCTGACTTTAAGAAAAACAGAGGCAGGGGAGGTGACTCCTGCCCTTTAGTAGTCAGGCAGAAGCTATCCCTAGGGAATGGCTCAGACAACAGCCCTACAGCAGAGGCAGCTTGAGCTCAGAGAAGCTTTTTGTGCTGAAAGGAGTATACCTCCTAGGAATGTGCTGAGTTTGGGAGATTAAAGTGATGGACACACAGAAATATTGGCAGGCTGTTGTAAGATGACCTTTCCAAGGAACATTCTGTGTGCCTGAGCAGTAGTTTTCAAATGGTGCAGCAGAACTGTTGAATAGAATAACCTAGGTTGGAGGGGCCTCCGGAGGTCTCATCTCTAGCCCTTGGTCAAAGCAGGTCCAGCTTCTCCAGCATCTCTGGGTCTTTCCCTACGAACAGGTTTTGAGTATCTCCAAAAGTGTGGATGTTGCCCCAAGCAATGTGGACCAGGCTGTCCTGAACTGCAGAATATTTTGAGTGGTTCAAGTTTCTATTCTCATAAAGTACAAAGATACTCTGTGGGGATGGCTGGCCTTGGCTCCCAGGGAATTCTGTTGGAGCTGGGAAAACTTGAAGTCTCCTTTTGAGGGGCTGTGCCTGCAGTGGGGGCTGTTTATGCAACAGGGCCTATGAAGCTATTCAGAAGTTATTAGTTCCCAGCTCTGGGAAGTTTCCCAAAGTTGACGTTAATCCATCACAGAATTTTTATCCATTAAAGACTAATTTTGATCCTGAAAAATGTGACAATTGTAATGGATTGATGCTTTGGGTGTGAATGGAATTATTCTATTTCCGTTATTCCCTAAAATTTACTTTCCCTTCTCTTTTTTTTTTGTTCCTATTTTTTCTTCTTTTGCATCATTAAAAAGATGATTAATGAAGCAAGTAAAGCAAGTAGAGACTGCTTAATCCTTCTAATTGATAATGAATCAAGGGTACCTGGGACAAATCCTTCTTGTGTCATATGAAACTAGGTCTGAAACACTCACAGAACAATCTTTAATTACAATCTTATTTAATCCACAATCTATTTAAACAGCATTTTCACAGAATTTAGAATTCATGGATTAAATTGTGTAAACAAATATATATATGTAAATATATAAATAATTCACCCCAATCTATTGAAAGTCACTTTTACAGATACTCTTCTGTGATGGTTCCTTATGATGGAAGTTGTTCTTGCTTTAACAGACTGTTTTCTTAGAGTCATCACTGGTGAAGTTGACTGAAATGCTAACATGAATTATTATAATTCAGTTTTGCACATAATCCTTCATTAAATTAGGACAATAGTTGCCTGCCAAAGTATGGAACACAATGAATGTGCCAAAAAATCCACATGGAAAAATATCCACTTATAAAGAGTAATTGGATGTAATTCCAGTTCTTGTGCTGGACCTCAGCCCTGCCGCAGTACCTGTGGTTTGAGAGCTCCTCCATCACCACATATTTCCTTTGTTTCTGCCTACTTCCTGGCTTTTACAAGAGGAGAGGTGACCATTACCACTTGGGAGATACTTGTTTTATTGCTCTAGGGTTGAGATGAAAGAACCAAGAGAAGTGCAGATGCTGTGCTTACATCTAGCTCCCCACAGTGAGAATGATTTCAGTTTGTTTGGAGCCTCAGCGAACTCAAAGGAGCCAATGGACTCCTTCACCCATCTTGATCTGTCCTGACTCCTGTCTTTGTGGTGATGAGGATATTTTGTGTTCCTCTTAGCTTTCCACAGTGCAAGGCTTAGCCTGGCTGAGCATAGCTCCCACATCTGGGGCAGCCAGTATGGTGTGAGTGCTGCAAAGTTTCCACTGGCACTGCTGCAGTGGCAGGGATTTCTCTGAACAGCAGATGTATGGTGAGGTGGGTTTATACAGCCTTCACTCTTGCTTTTAGTAGTGTTTCCAGTACGTGGCTGTAAATCTTTGAGGGGTTGATGAGTTTATATGTGCATCCTGACTCTAATGATGTATTTCCCCACATCCTCATAAATCGTTGTCTATTTGTGTTTTCTTTAAATGGCTTCATAAATCCATATATATTGGCCTAGCCCTAAATGTTATTATGAACGTTTTATTCATTGATGCACTTCTGGAACAACCATAAATTCCATTCCCCCGAGCTACTATCACCTTTCCACACGTGTGCGGGTGTGGACACCCATGCACCCGTCCATATGCTCTCCTCAGGCTTCTATAAATCATTGGCTTCTGGCCTGAGATGAGAGGAGAGTCTTACTACTCCTTTTTCCACAAGCCAGCTCCAGAGGGATAGTTATAAACACATCAAGGAAGCTAAGAACATAAAGATGTTAGAGCTGATCCCATATGGCTTATTTAGGTGACACCAAATGAGTTCAACTAAATAACCAGAGGTCCAGTTGAGGATACACACACCAGAATCAATGGAGCTCTTCATACTGACCTACAGTGTCCACAGCCTTTCCCTGTTTTCACAGCAGGGATGATTCCAGGGTCATTGAGGTTTTGATGATTTTGTCAGGCAGTAATTCTGTCTTAGTAGGAAGTATTTCTACCTCTGCTGTCACATGTCCTCCTCAGCAGCTCTGGCAGGGCAGGTTGTAGCCAACAGAGGTGCTGGAACATGAGATGTCCCCCAGCACTTGGGATGGGATGTCAAGCTGAGTTCTGACTCTGGTTAAAAGTTTCTCTTTGGTAAACTTCAGGGCTTCATTATTTTAGAAGCTTTCTTAGCACTATCAAGAGAACTAAATGGTCTAGAGGACTCAGGGTGTTGGTATGTAATACAACACTGTGAGTTTATTAGATCCCTGTTTCACAAAGAACTACAAAAAATCGAGCAGAGATACAGAAACACCTGGTGGTCTAAACTTGAAGTCTCATTTTCTGATAGGAAAAATAATTTATTAGCAGTGGAACATATTTTTTAGAGATTGACTCTCAACAGACAAGAGACTTGTTTGCCAGCTCTTAGAAAACAACAAACCTCTCCACTTTCTGAACAAAGGCATTGGGGTATTTTTTTCTCCCCTCTGGAATTCCCAACCAGGCCTCAGAGGAGCAGAGAGGAGAGAGTTCCTCGAGGTGCTCTATAAATTCAGTATTTCATGCAAAACAATATTTATTATGCCAATTTTTGCACTGTTGCAGCAGCATCAAGTGGCACATAAAATCTAGCTGAATTTTTTAGTTGTTTTACTAAAAGATGCGTGGCTCTGATGTGTATTTTACAATTGTAAAGTACTGGAAACATTCACTGCTGAGACAGAGTGGCCAGATGTTGAGAATTCATAACTGGAGCCATGAGGAAAAATTCTTTCAAGGTATTTGCGTTTACTACATTTCCAGGTTTGCATATAGCACTTCTAAAGGCAATGGAATTTGAGGGTGGGAGGAACCCAGATGAAATGTTAAAGTAGACTTTTAGAGACTACTGCTTTTAACAAAAAATTGTTTCTTCTTCTTGCTTATTTTGATTGTTTGGAATTTTATTAGAGCACCTCTCCTGTTTCTTTATTCTTTGTTTTACTCTGTGTTCCCTGTCATGAGTCCCATATGCCAACACCCATCTTCAAGGCTGCTTGCTATCAAAAGGCTTACCTCTGCTACACTGTACAGCTTCTGTACTGGTGGCTTCCAGCTCAAACTTATTTATCAACATGTCACAATTATTATACTTCCATGGATGGCATTGAAATAGATTCTTTACCCTTTTCATGAAAGAGTGTATCTAGATAAAACAAATGAACCTAGGGGAAAATTGTTGATTACTGTGTGTAATATATATTCCAAAGGGAGACAGATGACTTGACTCCTTGAAAAGCCAGTCTTCCAAGGAGAGTTCCTTATAAGACAAAGACTACTGAGATATAGCTTTGTTCATCTCCCTCTCTTCTGAGGTATCCCAATTCTATCAGGAAGGAAATGTTGTGTGAAGCTCACTAAGTCTCTAATCTCTGTGCTACCAAACTTTCCCTCCTTGCTGCTGGAAATAAAGCTCGGTTGTGTGGGACCTATCCAAGAGTACCTGCTGGTCCCTCCACTGTCTGTGCCACCAACACAGCACTGGCTCAGCCATGGCATGTACAAGCTGTTTAGTGCACACACACATACACAGAGCAGTGTGCGTGTCCACTGGGGATCAAGGGCAAAACTAAACTAAATGGAGTCAGGAGCTTCCAGGGACTGGGCAGAGAAGGAGGAGGAGAATAGTCTGATCAAGCTCTGGGTCCTATTAGTCACTCCTAGGGAAGAGCAGCAGAATTGGATAACTGGAGGAGGAGTGTTCGTGTTTTGACAGCTGAACTCACTGTACCTATCTCTCACCCTCTCTCTGTTGCTGTAAATCCTTCTCTGGTGTGGCAGTTTTACCCAGAATTGAACACTGCTTGCCTCCATGCCTGATGGGCCCAGAGCTGACATGCTACGGAGATAAGGCATATGTTGAAAATAACTCACTTTGAATGCACATGTGTGGCTACCATTCTGTGTTTTAGATGGCTCATTATTTTGCTGCTACATAAATAGATTTTGGCAAGCTTTAACAAACACTGCACTTTGCTCTTTGCCCCTGTAAAGTGTCTATGTGTGACAGGGAACATCTCATGCATGCCCACATCCACACACACTTCAGTCATGGTGCCTTTCGCCATGTAGATCTTTACTTGTGATTTTTTATTTATTTTATGAGCTGCTTTAATAGCGAGAGCAACTACTTTGCTCCTCGTTTCCTGGGTGCCTGGAAACCCCAAGAAGTGTAAAGTTGTGCTCAGCTGCAACCGAAGTGAGAAGGAGCTTTAGAACCCCAGCTTAATTAGCTATGGAAACCAAGAAAGAACAAGAAAGGGTAAGAAAGAAGTATCAAAGGATTTCAGACCTGTGCACTGTGTGTCAGGGGAAATAGGTTTGTTTGTGCCATTAAACATTCTGTACAAGGGAGGTTTCTGTAAAAAGCAATGTCTTCTGGCAGTGTCATGGCTCAGGACCCAGCACTGAAATGCAGAGCATTGGAGGCCCAAGAAAGGGGGTCACTGTGTCTCCTCTCCTCTCCTCTCCTCTCCTCTCCTCTCCTCGGCAGGACAGTCAGCAGCTTCCTTCCGTTCAGTACATGATATCTTTGAAGGAGCACATAAAAAATTCACCCAGTGCAGGAATCTCCAGACTTTCTGAGTTCACAGGCTGGATTTTCCGATTTCCATGTGCTGTTAGAATGAGTAGACAGGGACATCCCCACAGCGTGATGTCACGCAACAACTTTGTCTGCCACAGAGCTGTGAAATGTCCTCGTGTGAGGTCCAGGGCCTCCTACACCCAAAGCAAACGTGAGCACTGCGGAGTGAGGCAACCACAAAGAACTGGCTGTGGAGCATGGTTCAGGCTGCCAACTCCTGGAGCAAATCAGAGCTGGAGAGATCCTGAGCCAACTGATGCTACTGGCATAATGTCAGCACCCTCCTGTCAGCATAAAAAGGGTTTATCTTGTCTACATGTCCTGGTCCTGACATGCACTCAAGCTGCCTCCTGCCTCTGCGTGGGTTGGGTTAGCACCAGAGACCCTTCAGAGAGTGCTCTGCCAGGCATTCACAGGCTTTTGGTAATGAGTCTTTGGAGAGTATTGAATCTTCTTCCTTAGAGACTAAGCCAGAGAATGAAATCACCACTGCAAGTTATTCCTTCTGAGAAAGGGCCAACATTACAGATATCCCAGCTAAGACCCAAAGTTGGCTTTACTTTTTCACTGCAGCCAGAAATGTGTGCTCAAGATGTAGATTAAGATCAAAAGATCAAACCAACCTGATAGGACTTCCCTACGAAGTTGATAAACATGGTACTGAACCTATGTAAGAATTATTTGGCCAGCAACCTTAGCGTGCAGTGCCAAAGTTACTCAGCTTTATAGCACTCTGGTATCAAGACAACAGATGTGTGTATATGAGACTGGTGTGGCTGATGCTGTCAGATGTCTAGATGTGTGTTTACAATTCAGCTCCACAAGCTTCTGGCAGAAGTAACAATTCCCTTACTCTTTCATTTACAACACTTATTCTTCCATTTGCATTTTGTTTTGCTGGATTTTTGATTTGTTTTGGTTTGGTTTTGTTTCAGAAGGTTAGGGAACCTGTCTTGTCTTCAAAGAAAACATTGGAAGTCACTCATTGTGCTCTTGAAGGCTCTGCCCATCTTCCCAGATTTCCTTGTGGTTTCAGGGTTTATATAACCATTAGCAAGTACCAAATCATGATTTTCTGTCAGGACCAAACAATGTTCTCTTGTATTTACTATTTATAACACCTGCAAAGTACCCTGACTTCTAGGATATCCCTCCCTGGCAAATCTGCTATGTCTGCAGGGATGCAGGCATTGCCCCAGAGCACCTTCTCCTCAAGGGTGAGCAAGCTAATGCAGTGATCTCTTACTGTGTGAGACCAGCTGTGTGTGCCTCTGGGCTGAGAGGACCTTGCATACTCCTCAACAGCAACTACAACTGCTCCCCTGTTGAGCAAAAGGTATATTAGGGTGCCTTGTGGCTTTCCTTGTTTGGAAAGGAAAATGGGATTTTGAGTTTTCAGAAAAAGTGAGAATACCAGAGGCTTGGTGCTTTGCCAAACCTGCTTATGAGGTCCCAGTGGCAATGGTCCCATAAGGATGTCTTGAAAAGTTTTCATGGCCTCTTTGAGATCCTATCTGGTTCCTGTAGGCAGATTTTCTGGGAAATGATTCTGCAGTCTCCCCATGTACACGTGGCATACACAGGCATGGTGGTGCAAAGTCACTGCCAGAGCACAGCTTCTCCTGTCCCCAATAGGCTCCTACACCAACATGCAGCTTCCAGCAAAGGCAAGGATGTCAGTTTCTAACCATGTTAAAATAGTAATCTCTTCCCCCTCCCACCTTTCTGAAGGAGGTACGGGAGGTATTTTTAAAAGTAGCACTTGTTAACGGTTTTCAAGGATATCAATTCAACTACTTGGTTTGCTCTGCTGCTTTGTTTGCGAGGACTGCTTTTTTTAGAAAAAGATTATGTCAAAACTAGAAGCAAAATATCAACTGTAGAGGCAAGCTGGGTCATACACAGTTGCACTACAAAGAACAAGAATGTGTTCAGCTACCAGATCTGTTACCTCTATAGGCTCTTCTCTCTATACTGACTTTCTTTTGATGGTTTATATTTGAAATGTCCAGTGCTTTATCTTCTAGTGTTTTCTATTGATTTTGCTCTCTTCTTTCTCCCTTTATTCTTCTGTAGGTCTTTTCCTTCCATTGTGTTCTCACTGATCTGAATGAGTTTCATGGGTTACACCATCCCTGGCCTGCAGGGCAAAGTGGGCTATTTATGTGCACTGAATATCTGCAAAATGGAAATTCATGTGCTCAGAATAATCTCTTGGATGAAGCAGACAAGCCCCAGATTTCTCAGAAACACAAATGTCGTGGCAGCTTGCAAGCTTCAGATTTAAAGCTGGAGCTGTCCTTTCTCAAAATGTAGCAGTGTTCCGATCTGGGATTATCTCAACATCGGGAGTATAAAAATAAGCAAGCAAGAAAATCAACGCCCTTCTGAGATTAATTTTGAAGTTCTTAAATAGTAGGAATGAAAAATATAGAAGTCTGTCCCTCTGTCTGCCATCATTGCTTTTCGTTACCCTTTTTTTGAATGAGAGAGTCTGACTTCCAGCCTAAAATACAAAATGAAGAGTAGATTTGAGAATGAGATAAGGAACTCATCCTTCTCACAAGCATCTCTTCTGTCTATGCTTCTGGTTGGCTTCCAGATTTAGTTTGGCTCTACCTCAGTCTCAAGGGGTGGAGCCTCACACAACTTTAAATCCTGGCAGTGTACGTGTTTAGATGTAGCCTTTCCGTCTAGCTGCTTTTAGATCTGGCAGAGTAAAATAAGCTCCTCTGAGGTGTGATTTGTCTTACTGTGAGGCAGACTCTCACGTGCAGTACTTTGGAGGTGTGTCATACTTGGGGACCCATTTCTGGCACAGAAAGTTTGTTGATTCAGCCCCAGTGTGGTGGCTTATATTCTATGGCATCCAGAGTTGACTCCCACTATGTCCCTGAGGAGTCCTGGGTAAGCCGAGCACTGGGTATCTGCAGATGGACTCACTTGTGTTTCCTCCATCTGTGTGGACTTCATCAAAGAGCACTTGGTCTCTGCTTAACAGTACGGTAGTGTGGAGAAGAACATGGTTCCGCTCTGCTAAAGAGCCCCAGAGCTGATGTCTGTGCCCCAGAGGGCACTTGTATGCTAGTGACAAGGGTGCATCTGAACTGGGGAAGGGGCTCTTACCTAAACTCCTAAACTTACCAGCAACCTGGCTGGTGTTGTTGACACCAAGGTAAGGAGCAAGCTGGAGTGCAGCTTGCTGCGCAAGGGTAAACAATGGTGAGTAAGAAAAGCCTGGACAGCTGCTGGCAGGGCTGTGCTCCTTGCAGTGCTCAAGCCAGTGAGATTGTAGCTCGCTGGAGTGAAATGGGTGAAAGTGTGGGCACAGGCTCCCTGCGGGTAGCTGTTGCAGGTATTTGTGTGGCTGTGCTGTCAAGTGACCAGTGCAGGGCGATGAGAGAGGTAGGTGATTTTTGCCCACTAAGACCTGCCCCCTCCATTGAAAATAAGAAAAAGGGACAGAGGACTCCTAGGAAATTAAAAAACTGTCAAAACAAAGTGAACCTCTTCACTTCTCTCTCCAGGTCGCTACCCACAGCAAAACAAAGGCACCTACATCCCAATCCTAGTAGGCAATGTGCTGAAACCTGGTCAGTGGGGAGCCAAGATTACCCACAGGGAAAACAACTCCATTCAGCTGTCCATCATGTCCTCTGCCACCTGCATCATTGGGAAGTTTCGCCTGTACGTTGCTGTCCTGACTCCCTTTGGCATCCTTCGGACACGCAGGAATTCAGCAACCGACACTTACATCCTGTTCAATCCCTGGTGTCAGCGTAAGTACCTGGTCAAAGATTTACACTTTCTGATGCTGAGATCATCAGATTTTAGGAGGGTTGGTCCAGGAAGGGGAGCTTGGTACCAAGGAGGTTGGAGACATGTCAGTTTGGGTCTAGAAAATTTACAGTAATTCTGCCGAAAGTCAAGTCTTTCAGGCTGGGGAATAGGCCTATGTGAGCAGAGCTCCATGCTGGACACCAGTGCCTGTGTTTCATCTAAACTCTACAGTTAAATGAGGCCAAACCTGTGTTTGCCAGTTCAGGCTCCATTTCTCATAGTAAATATACCTCAAGGCTTTACTCTGGCTTGAAAAGGCAACAGTGAGAGTCTCTAGTGTGCCTGTATGTGCCTTGAACAAGTCAATATGGGCACATTTTCTCCAGGATTTGGTGTGGGGCAGAATGTGGCAGCCTCACATACTCTTGACTTACATCTCTAATTGCCATGTTGGGGATTGAACATCTGCTGCCAAAATCTTGCAGGAATTCAATGGAAGCTGCTGCTCCTGTGCAGGTTGGGTGGAGTCAACTTGATGTAGCATCACTTGTGGTGCCTTCCTGCTGCTACATGACATTTGCCCTTATAACTTCCCCTTTAGTGGTGACTAATTAGCAACAGTGCCCTCTTTGAGGAACAAAACATTTTGCGAATGAGTCTTTTTTTATAATACAGTGGGTTGAAGAACAATTTATTTTTTTTTTAATCTCTCAGGATCCTTGGAAAAAATCAGGCTTTACGCTGACAGGGTTGTATTTTACCCAATGAACTCCGTGTCTGGCTTTCAGGAGAGGGCAAGGAGGACCGGAGAGGTTTGATGCAGCCTTCTGACAGGCTGTAGCACTGTCTCAGCTTCCAACACTTGCAAGGCCCCAAGTCATATGTATTGCAGTATATTTAGGTCACCAGCTAACTTCAATATTTTCCTGCTACCCTTCCTTCATATTCCCGTTTTTTTTACCACAGTATTCACATCAAATAATCCTGTACCAAACAAGGGCCTTCCTACCAAGTGACAAGTAAGTTTAGCATTATTAGTAGAGCCCATTATTCAGCTGCACTACTGTCAGTACATGAAATGATTTGTGCTGGATTCATTACTTGCCCCTAGTCTGAGGGAATATAAGCAATGATTAGCTTATGCATTATTTAAGAAGATATAGATTGATGCTGAATAAAGCAGAGTTAGTTAAGTGGGAATAGGAAGGAAGGGCAGGGCCCAAGGCCCTGCCACACCGTGAGGTACTTCTGAAAGCAGTGTAAGGTACCTCAGAGCAGTGTGTTAACAGTTTGTTCTGGAAGGTGTGCAACAGAAAGAGAGGAATCATTGCCAAAGCTATGACCCACTGTGAACAGACAAAGCTTCTCAAGGTTTGTTTTGGCACCATCAGACTCAGCTTCAGCCAGGGAGGTGCAATTCTCCACCTCAAGGTAGAGCACTACTTGATTTTAGTCCTGAGGGTTGTCACAGCCACCATGGTGACTCTGCAGTGGCTCAGCACATCTTTGGAAAGGGGTAAGCCCCACGGAAAAAGCTTCTTATATTGCCTCAGTTTGCCTCATGATTAGCAGATAACCAGCTAGGGCTGCATGCAGCCCGAATGTGGAGACATGATGTGGTGTGGGGGGCTTGGCTACCCCACTGTGGTGTGACTGGGACCAGACCACAAGCTGATGTGAGATGTTAGCCAGAGGGAAAAACGGGAAATCGATCCCTACTCACACCTCCTTGCCCAGCAACTCTATGTGCTGATGGATCCACCTTTGTTCATAGCATTAAGTCACTTTGCTCTCCGGTGCCCTCCCTCCCTCACACCTGAGCTCAATGAATCCAAAAGCCAGCAAGATTAAAACCACAACATGGGAGTAAAGCCACAGGGAGTAAGACATGCAGCAAATGCCTCCAGTGGCAGGCATTGGCAAGGCTGATGGAAAAAGTCTGCCTTAGGAAAGCAAAAAATAGTCTCTGGACAGCAAGGACATGCTGTGTGACCCCACATCCAGGGGAGGCAACTCGGGGACCACATTTTTTTCTGCAGTTTATGTTTTCAGGTGTGCCTCAATGGTTTCAGGTCCTGTCCCTTGCTGACTACTGTAGTTTTCATTTCCTGCATGTTTCATTTAGATATGTATATATTCTCATTTCTTGTTCCTACTTTTACTCCTAGGTAGTTTGGGCTAATTGGCTCCTATATCTGTCTTTCCCTCCTTTCCTTGTGTTATAAAATCAGGGACTGTTTCTTCATGCTTTATCCTCTGTCTGGAAAAGATTTTTCAGTGGAAGGACAAAAGGGTAGAAAAACTGAGGCAGTTAAAGTGCAGAGAAAACAATAGTTTGAAAATCTTCTAGACTTGTTTGCTGGGTTAATAGCTAAGCAGAAAAGACTGAGTGAAAACCCTCATTAAAAAGAGAGAAGGCTGATGCCAGGAATGAATGGGGATTGTTATAGCAGGAAGCAGAGTATGGGCTCTAGTATAGCTTTCGACTCATCATTTTGGAGGAACATCAATATGTCAGTATGAGCTTTTCTTTAAGACAGAGGCATTTGTGCCCTTTCTTATTACTCCTTTTCTCACTATATTTCAGTTTTGACATATTTTCCCAGTCAGGGATGTTTTGTTTCTTTTCCTGCTGCTTCAGAAGTTTGAATACTTTACCAGCCAAGCTACAGAGCACTTTATTTCCAAAATCATCATATGCTTTTATATATTTTAATCCCTTTAGCTACATTTAAGACTGATAACCAAGAATGCTTTAAAGACACAGGGCCTGATTCTGCAAAATTAAATACACCAGCCCAAAACATTTGGGAATTCACCTAACTAGTGAATTGAGATTTCAATTATTCTGATGAAATTTTCATTACTTAATAAGCAAGGTAAAGTCTGTGAGGTGAAGCAGCATCCTTTCTTCAGCCAGCTGACATAGTTGGATGAAACAGATGTGCTTTTAGGCATGCAGAGCTCTCTTCAGTTCTGGAACAGAAGATACAAATGGCAAGTAGTTAAGGGTAACTTCATGGAATTTAACTAAACTCTTGGCAATATCAGACTACATGAAAGCAAGGAAGAGCTCCTTTGATCTGGATACTGTGAGCTCTTTCCAAGGAGCTGTGAGCTCTTTCCAAGCAGGTGCTGATTTCCTGCAACTTTCTGCTTGGGAACATTAAGTGCTTATCGGGAAAAGACTTTGTGCTGACTTCTGTGGCTGTCTCACAGGTGGAGGTGCATAGTGTAGGCTGAGTGAGTTGCAGACCCTGTGGGCTGAGGTGTGCATTTCGCCTGCCCAAGCCTCATGCAAAGTGAATTACATTTAAGCTCTTAAATATATTGCAGTTTTATTGAGTCAGCTGCACTTTTCTTCTGCTTAAATGTTCTAATACAGTTGGAGGATTGGTAACATGTGGTTGACTTTGGACTCCTCTCACATGTTACCAGTCATCCAAATTTGGCCCAATAACATTTTCTTACTTTTATAGATAAATCTTAAATTCAATTGCTTGTGTCATAGATTCTATATGGGCAAAATTCACACAGAGCTTCATCCTTCTGCTACATTAATGTAGGTAGGCAAGTACCAGAAGTATTCAAGGCAGCACACTGATCTTGGTCCTGGATAGAGTGGTTTTTTTAGATAACTGCATTTAGCTCTTGCAACAGCACTGTCCTCTTCCCAGTGTCCTCTTCCCAGCATGAGCCCTGGGAGTTTTGTGGTTCCAGTGAGGCCCAGCTGGGCCTGGATACACTCCTGGATTCCTACGGGAGCACACTGAAGAGGGGCTGGGAGCTCAGGGCAAGCCTGATGCTTCTACTTCCACCCATCTGCTGGTGCTGCTGTGCTCAGCTGTCACTGTCTGCATGAAGAAATGGCTTTTCCAGCACCACAGGGTTGCTGTGCTGGAGTTGGGGTCCCTCCATTCTGGGTAGAGTCCTCTTATGTTCATTCACCTTCCCAAATAGAAAGGGTTACTCTGTACTCCTCATATCTTTAATAAGGGATTCCTCGCCTGCAGTGCTGTCTTCACGTGAAGTGTATTTTCACCTTACCCAACTTCAAACAGAGTAGCATAGAAGCTAATTTGCTTCTTTGTAGCATTGCTGGT
The DNA here is from genome assembly GCA_013396875.1 of Vireo altiloquus. Lineage (NCBI taxonomy): Eukaryota > Metazoa > Chordata > Aves > Passeriformes > Vireonidae > Vireo > Vireo altiloquus. Next base: position 394,597 of record VZRF01003382.1, on the reverse strand, counting down.
GTCTTAGCAAATTCCCAGGATAAAAGAAGTGAGTAAAAAAATTCCTGAGCTGCTAGAGAAAAAGAACAAACAAACCCAGCACATTTCTGTGGAATTCTTCTGTTTGTCAGATGTGAGCCTCCACTTGCACAAAATAATTAGGAGTTGCGTTATGTAGAGCATGCTTAGCATCAAAGTAGTCACAAATGCCTCATATTTTCTTCTAAACAGTCTCAAGGGTAGTGAAAGCTGTCAAAAATCAAAGCAGCTGGCTTCTCTGTGAAACACAGAAGACCTTTTTACCTTATCAAAAACACAAATATTTAAAATAATCGACATAGAAGTTAATCAATTTTCATCTGATTTAGCAAGGATCATGCAGTCTCAAAGTAACATAAGCATCTCAATTGATACCAACAAGATCAATGTTGATATTTTTAATCCCCAAAAGAAAACAACAGCTGTCAAGAATGCATATGCACACACTTCACTGAATGTGTAACTGCACAGAAGAAGGTGTGAATTCTCCCTCTTTAAATGAACTCTCCGTACTATTTGTACGGACAGACTTTAATAAAAACCAAAGCTCAGTGAGAGAATGCAGATAATTGCTCAATGAGCAAATCAGGCAAGTCCAGCCTAATGAAGCAGAGCCTAGATGATCTGTAACATCTGCGATATTTTCAGTGGGATATTATGCAGAACTTGTTGGACCACAAAAAAGTCATGTAATATACAGTTTCATAAGTATGAAAGTCCCTGCCTGCATAAGTGGCTGCAGCTTTTCATTCACTGTGAAGTTTAAACACTCTCTTTCACCTTGTAGGCTCTGAATATAGTAAACCTATGATCATCCACTTTGTACCTGGGTGCAGGTTGACTAGGTCATGGGTAGTGAAAAAATGATAAAGAAACTTCTTAATGGCCCAGCCTTTAGAAGCCAGGTGGATACCACCACCCTGCCAGATACAAGAGTGACTCTCAGATGTGCTTGCTTTAGCTAAAACTCCATAAAACCTGCTGTTCCTCTGCTTGCTCCAAGTCGTACTTAGTCATCAGAGCCTGTATGGCAGCTGCCATAAAGCATAATGGCAAGTACTGATCTCCTGAAATGTAATACAGAGTTCTTGTATTTAACCCCTGCTTCTCTATCATTCTGTGCACACCAGTGTGGAGGTCATACATTGTGTTACATATCTATAGTCCCTTATGTAGGTATAGAAATGGAAATATAACTTCAAGGAAAACAAAACTTCCAGAACAGTCAGGTGTGTATATTGGCAAAGCCCTTCACCTGCCTGAGGCAGATGTGAGTCTCACCACTGATTTTTTTTGATGGGCTCAGATTTCTGTGTATTTTCAGCCAAACTGCAGTTTCGTAGGCAAATGAAGAAGCTTTTGAGGATGAGGTTTAGAAGAAAGTGCAAATCTTATTTGCATTTCAACAAAATACTGCAAATCAATAGGCTTTTAAATGTTAAATGATCCTCTAGTAATTTGTAGTGGGGTGCTGAAGAAATCTACTATGACAGTAGTAAATGGTAGTTTTGTATTAGCTCACATCCCATTGTCAGAAGTTATTGCTTCCCTTTAATTTGCTGTCTGGTACCATATTACTGATTTCCTCTAATTAATTAATTCCCATGCTATTAACTGTTAAGCTGCATCTCTTAGTCTCAAAATACAAGAATTGGCACAGGAAAGATATCTTTAACTATTCTAGCATCACAGTATCATGACCTGCTTAATACTTACCTGAGAATGTCTGAGTAGTTTCATGTGATTCGGGGCTCCTTATGAATGTTAATACTGAGTTATTTACATATGTAAATCATGTTTGCAAGTCAAGTGTCCATGCATATGCTCTTGATTTTTGATATGTCTAATCTAGAATGTACCCTTTGTATATATTTAGATAAAGGTTCCAGTTCTCACTTTGATACTTGAATTTCTTCTCATATGACCTGATCAGTCATACTGATACTCCAATCAATAACTAATGTACAGAAAAGGCAATCAAACCTTTGTCTTAATATGTTATAAAAACTGTATTCCATTTTTTTAATGCACTACAGATTTTTCTTTAGATCTCTTGACCTGAGCTGTTTTCCATTAACATTAATAGGTTTGAAATTGTTCTTTGATCTGTTTGTACAGATGCAGAATTGCATCATGGTGCTCAAACTTTTAAATTAGTTGTACACAGTAATCATAAAATTCTTGATAAGATGTGACATTTTAATCATACTTTACAGATCCTGAGAAAACAAGCAGGAGTTGTCAGCATTTTCCATCTTGCGTGTTTTTAAGTTGTGTACCATATTCCTAACTACAGTCACTACCTCCTTATTCCTGTACTCTGTTGAAGCAAGTAAGGCTTTGTTTGATGGAAGAGGGTACTTTTCATCAGAGATGACTGTATTATATGCTAAGATATTTTATCTGTCCTATATGAAAATTAAGCACTTGTGGTAACATTTATTTTTGGTAAACTAATGCAGTGGATGCCGTGTATCTGGATGATGAGAAAGAAAGGGAAGAATATGTCCTGAATGATGTTGGTATTGTATTCCATGGAAACGTCGAAGATGTGAAATCAAGAAGCTGGAGTTACGGTCAGGTGAGCTGTTTGGATCTTCTCTGGCTGCTCCCAGTAGGACAGCAAATGAGTTTCATTGACACCAGACTGTGGTTGAGACTGTGGGCTCTGGAATCCATTATTGGTTTCTCCTTCAGAAAGATAAGGGGTATCATTTTAAAATTGTATGAAGTGGGTATATGCCTAATCCAGAAAAGCAATGCTATTATAGCTGATATTTAAAGACCTTATTTCAGGGGCATATTTAGGATACTAAGAGGCTGCCTGTTGGAAGTTATAATCATTAGCTGAGGTTTCCACAGGGCAGAGGTATTTCTGCTGCTGCATTTTTGCTGCTTCAGGATCAAATAAATTAGTGAAAAGTAGAGTTGTTTGTTTAGATTTTTTTCATTTTTCAACAGCAGGTTGTATTGCTTTTTGACTTTTTAGTTTTAGCAACTTGGTTGAAATAATTCTGGTCTTCTCAGGCATCAGATAGTCACAAGTTTCCAATGAAAAACTAGTATTTAATCCCAAAATTTTTAATTCTGGGGGAATCTCTCCCTTTTCTGCCTGGACTTGATACCATCAGTCTCCAGTGTCTTCTTGCAGTCTGGGGGAGACACCCTCCTCTAGGCTGGAGTGAGGTATTGTTCTTCAATAACATAGAATCATAGTATAATTTGTACTGGAAGGGATTTTTAAAGATCATCTTGTTCCACCAGCATGGACATGGGCACCTTCCATTAGACCAGGTGCTTAGAGCCCTGTCCAGCCTGGCCTGGAACACTTCCAGGGATGGGCCATCCACAGCTTCTTCGGGCAACCTGTTCCAGCAATTTACCACCCTCATTGTAAATAACTAGTTTTTTGTATGTAATCTAAGCCAACCCTCTTTTAGTTTAAAACCACTACCCCTTGTCTCAGACTTACTACTTGTCTATTTTACTTCAACCTGCTTGTAAGAATTAACCAGCTTTAAAACCCTAGCTTTTAAATGGGATGGAAGAGTTAATTTATCGTGTTAGAGTGGGAAAAAGGCCTTGCCAAGCAGAATCAAAATGACAGCAAAGCTATAATCCTAGCAGTCACCCAGAGGGGCTTCAATGGACAGATATTGGACATGGTGAGCTTATCTCCTGGATTTTCACAACAGCACAATTAAGAACTATTTCCTTACTACTCTGATGATGGATCCATTCAGTTTTTGTGGCACCTCCCTAGCACAGCCTTGCAGAAGGGGCCTTGCTTTCTCTCCCTCAGCTAAACACAACCTCAGAGCTTGAGCTGGATGGATTGCCAGTGTGCTTGCCCGGGAGAGCTCTTTGAACTCACATCTCTCTTGTTTCCTTATTTAAGGGCACAATTTCATCATTTTTTCCTGCGGCAGCACTGCCTTAGGGAGTTCCTGCCTCTGCACCATTCCTTGGTTGTGTCAGTGCCATTGTTTGCAGGGTCTAACTGGTTTCCTGACTGAGATAAAAACAGCCCTTAAATAAGGAGCAGGGAAGAAATTCCACAAGCTGATCATGCCTCTGATATAAGAGTAGTGGAACCAGATACTGAGGTGAAAGCTGGGCATGCATTTAAGCTGACCAAAAATGCCCCCTCCTGGCCCTTCTTTCCCCCTGCAAGCACTTGTGCAGCCATGCAGTGAGTCAGGCTGGAGAGCTGATCTAGCTGAATAAGCATCTCCTTGATTTTCTTCTTCCCCTGGGTTATTTCTTGGGCTTGCTCTATTCCTAGATTTGGGATTCACTCCATGACAGATGTAAGGTGGAGGGAGAGAGGGGAATAAGTGGCCGGAGGTGGAAGGTGCTGCTTAAACCAGATGCTGGATTTATGTCCTAAGATGCTGAATGTATGGCTTATGGTGGCTTGGCCTGAGGTGTTTCTATTCTGCAAATCTGGCGTCTTCCTGACACAAACACCAGCCTCCCTTGAGAAACTGAATTATTTATTTGGTTTTGCTAGGAGATAGTTCTCTCTGGGGGGTTAGGGCCATTCCATAGTCCTTTGTAATGTACTTTCATTCCTGTGTTGGCTGAAATCGGAGGACCTGATTTCCACCCTGTGCTGAGGTGCACCTTTTGCTGTTGGTTGCCCATGTGAAAGCTGAGTGTGGCAGATGCATCTCACCAGGCCCAGGCCAAGAGCTTTAATGGAATTGATCCTTTTGTATGGGTTTAAAAGACATGGCAATCTGAAAAGGAACAGACAAATATTCTTCTGGTTCCCTTCATTTCAGTGAAATGGAGGACAGGATGTTCCGGATCTTACCCTGTCCATTTCCAACCATTACAGACACATTTTTGGCAATCCTAAATGTTAGGAATAAGAGCATTGCTGTGAGTAAAAGTACAAGCAGCAAGGCCTATATTATGAATATATCATACAAGTATGCAGTTTTATATTTATGATATATAGCCTTTTACAACATGTAAGTAAAAAGCACAGGGTCACACAGAGTCCTAGAGGTGAAAGGTATATTGCCATACACAAAAATGCAATAGATTTGTGCATGGTAATGTTCTTAGGCTAAAAAATTGCTTAGGACAATGACAGCGGGAAACTTTAACTCAGGTTGTAAATTAAAAAGGAGCGTAGATTCAAAACTGTGTTACTAGTGGGAGATGGTTCTCATAGCTGCTGTCTGCAAGGAGAAGCATCGACACGAGAGGAAGAAAGGAAGGAACGTGGACAGAGGAAGGAAAAACAACAGAACAGTTGAAACATGGCTGCAGTGAATGAGGATGGAGATGTTCCCTGTAACATGACTGCAATCCCTCCTAAGAAACTGTAAAAGGCAGTCACTCATAAAATTCCATGGAGGATTCAGGGGAAATTTGGCTTTGGAAGAAATCTAGGCACATAGGAATGCTCTAGCTGAAAAATGTCAGGAGTTGGATGCTATACTGATCATTTAATGTTGATTTTTGGTTTTGCGAGAAAAATAAAACAGGCAGGCATAGAGTTCATTGTGACTTCTCATGTCCCCACATTGATCTGCTTTAGCTTGGAATCCCACTGTGCCCATGAAATTCTACAGCACAGTGAGATCACGTCTGCCTGCAACTAACTGTGAGAAACACAGCCCTGAGTCAACCAATGCAAAAAGTGATACAGCCCCTCTTGCTTTGGTTTAAATAGGAGATCATCTGTTAGAAACAGGTTAGCATGCAGGAGGATACCCAGGACAGCTAGGTGTGTTGCTCTGTGACACAAGGCACATCCGTTTGCTCTTCACCTGTGTGTTTTCTCATGCCTTATTTTCTACCTGCATTTTCCCATGGGGTTTTGCCAAAGTTCCTTGCTCCTGAAATAGGTTTATTTTCATTTCAGCTTCGGTGGAGCAGGCAGTGACTGTACCTGGATCAGGTTCACTCATGTGTCCTATCTGCCTGCTACTGCTCTGGTTCCTCTGATATTTCAGAGATGTTCAGTGTTATAACGCTATTTTTCTATTCCACTTCCCTCTAGATAGGGTTTTCTTGCCAAGAGTGAGGGCAGAAAACTAATTTAGTTTGATTTAATATTTTTTAAATTGCTGAATAGTCAAGAAGGGCAAAACTGGTCTTAGTGTTAAGGCTATTCTGCATCCTACACTACTGCTACAGTATAAGCCAGCTAGCCCTTGCAGCTTGTCATCTTTCTTCCCAGTTAATCCAGTTATTTCACAAGAATTCATGTCACTTTGTAAATGCTAAGGTGGAAGGCAACAATCCTGATTGCAATTTATTTATTTTTTCTTTCTGCCTGGCAAGATTGACAGTGTCTCATAAACTGTAGATGAGAAAAGTTTAATTTGCAGGGTAAACTTATTGATCTAATCCAGGTCTGATTACTTGAAGTGCAGAAAGCAGGTTATGATCCTGGTAAAAGATTGCTGTGCCAGACCAGAAGAAAAGGAAATTTGAACCAGGAAGGATAGCTGTGAGGGCCCAGAGTTTACATTTTCTGCTGTGAGGATTCTCCTTGAGAAGGAGGGTCTCCACAGCATGGTCATTTACCCGACATTATTTGTATCACATCCCAGTGGAGTGGATTGGGATGTGCAATTATTCAGCTTCCCAGGAATGATAAACTACTAGTAGTAGGTCTCTGAGAAACACTGAGAAACACTGATCCCTGTTTCCCTGTTCCCAAATACCATGAATTCAGTTTTGCTTGGACTATAAAGTTAACACTAGTGAATGCCTGCTCCAGAGAAAGTAATTCAGTGCAAGTGTGGGTGATAATGAGAGAGGTGTGCTGCCCTGGAGGAAGTTTGCTGCAAAGGATCCATGTACCTGTGGTACCTTCGTGGCAGAAGCAAAGGTCTTCTGTTGGCCAGGAAATGGCTGAAGACAGTGAAACACGACGGTGCTTCCCTTTTCTTGGCTTTTGCCAGAGCTCAGCTGTTTCCTAGGATATCGCTTCTATCCCTCCCACCTTCCCTGCTGTATCAGCAGCAGTCTTTTACTCTTTGGGGCTTCCTTTTCAGCTCTCTGACCTCACTCTTCATTCTCCTCTCCCCAGACTGCCAAAGCAGCAGTTTGATCTGGGGTCTTGCTCACTTTCTTCAGGAGGCAAAATTCAGGATGGCCTTATCTGCCAAGCAGCCCTAAGCCAGGCTGGAGAGAGTTAGGAAATCAATCCAGCTCTAGTAGCAGCATGAGAGCAAAAATCCTATTAGCATGAATCATATCTTTCAGGATGCAAGCATAGAACATAAAACCTAACACCGCAGAGTTTCTGTCACAGCCTTGAATGTTAATATAAGTTTGTGTATCTATAAGGTATTTGTTTTATTATTGTGCATTTCCCTGTCTCCTACCATTTTCCAGGGGACAGGGGTATTTTCCTTTGCTATGCAGTTTCTCCTAAGGAAAATGAAATACATTGCAGGGCAAGTACTGTGACAAATGGTTTGTGGTCTGTTTAGACACCTCTGCCCTCAATTCATTCTTGTGCTTGTTCATGCTAGATTGAAAAAAATGTACCTTTTCACTCTATTTTTGAAGAAGACTACTTTAGGTCACTTGGTATTTTTGATGTCTAAGTTTTGTAGACCAGGATTAATCTATAAAATAAGCTTTTGGGTTGTCAATTTTAAACAGATTTTAAAAATAACTTTGAAATACAAGTGTCTTCAAATTACCACTGGCAAACCACTTACTGTTCAACTTCCCAGCAATGCACTGGCTGTATTGGAGAAGTCCTGAAATTAGCAGGTCTGGAATCTGTGAAGGACATAAAGTCCTTTGCAAGTAGTCAAGCTTCTTGTAGTTATTATTATAATACCCTCCTATTATGTACTTGTTAGCACTTAAAATTTCATGTCCTGTCAGAAAATCTGTGTTGTCATTTCAACCTTCTGGAAACTGGACTGAGATTGAATTGAAAATTACACTCTCTTCCCTCATAGCCCCTCACACTTCTATTTTTTTTTCCCCACACATGGGTGATTATTCCAGAAGAAAATTTCTATTGTTAAACACAGAGCTTTGATGTGACCAGCTGATTTTGAAACTGGTCAGCAATTATAACAAGGAAAAATAGCTTTGCCTGTTCTTTCCAGAATAAAAAGAGACTCAATTAATCCTCTGTGTCCCTTTTTATTTTCTTTTATCTAGTTTGAAGAAAACATTCTGGATGCTTGCCTGTTCCTGATGGACAAGGCAGAACTGGAGCTCTCTGGTCGTGGAAACCCAATCAAAATCTGCCGTGTTGCCTCAGCAGTGGTATGTAATGGATGCCTAATATGTGTCAGATGGGACTCATAAATCAAAGCTGGGCTGATTTAACTGGCCCTTGTGCCCTGACATGCTCTCTGCAACACACAGCAGATCAGTTGTCCTTATTCTGACAATAGTCCATTCTGGGGTCTGACGTTTTATTTCTTTCCACTAAAGCGCAAGCAACTCCTGTTGGCTCATCACCTTGTCCTGAGAATGGTGCCTCACTGGTGGGAAAGCCACTTTTAGACATTGCACTCCAGGCATAAGCATTTCTTATGAGACAATGTGCTCATTTTCCAGTAGCTGATATAATTGAGAAAGGTATTTCTGCTATGGATAATACAGTGGCATGATGGGTGGAATTTTGGATGGGGAATTGAGGGACTTTATGCAGACTCCAGCGCTAACCTCAATGGGGTCTTAGAACACTGCAGTGGTGCGTGTTGTTGTGTCTGATCCAAGCCCCAAATGACCTATCAAGCTGAAAACAGTTATACAAGTGGGCTGCTTTGGTCCCAGAAGAAAACACTGTGGGAGCTGTCCTCTTAGACATGAGGTCCACAAAACATGCCCCACTCAGAATGAAGGTACCTAAAATAACCAAGGAGAAGACTTTCCAGACCTCCATTCTTTCCAGTTGCTAGGCACCAGCAATCATGCCATGGGTGCAAGAGCAGTCCCATCCTTAATATTCAAGATGCTAGACTCATCCAGGACGTGGAAGACAGAGGCCAAGTCCTCTCTTTTGCCTTATTAGAGGTCCGAACTGATGCTTTCTGCTTCCCAGAATAATACTCTAGTCATTGAGCTGGAGTAATTAGATGTTCTCCCGAGCCAGCTACTAAAATAGACTGTCCTCACAACATGGCTGCTGGAGATAGATGATCCTTTAACCCATTTGTTATAGCATTTGCCCAGGCTTTAAGAAAATGAGCTCTTTGTCTTAGATGACATTGAAGTGGGATTTCCAGCCTCCCAGTCTTGCCTGTTAAATAGCATAGCTTCAGCAAGAAGTATTGAGAACACCTCTACTTCTCTCTGTCTTTTAACATTTCAGTTAGTTCTTTCACCCCAGACATCAGAAATACAGCTTTGGACCTTTGAATAAAAGAATCAAATGTGGTTTCCTTGTTCCTGAACTAGCATATGTAAAAGGTCCCTCATGTAGGGACTATGGATGCCCCCAGGACAGAATAGCACAAAGTTTGTGAATCTAAATAGGGCTTGGATATTAGGTTTTGAGCCACTCAAACATTTTAGAGAGGTGGAGGAGTTCACCATTGGAAATCCAGGATCCAATAGACTTTAGGCCTAATCTGCAGAATTAGGCCATAACTGGATAGGGGGTTTGGTAATTGAAATCTGGACCTGAGTAAGACGTGGGAAAGAGGTTCTGAAGTCCTATCTCTGTTCCTTAACCTCATTCTTGCTCAAGTTGAAATGTGGTAGAGCTGAGCTAGTCTGAGGACATGCCCCCCATGCTGGAATCCTTCGGAGGCTTTCTGGCGTGGCAGAGCAGGCAGAGTCCCTCTCTTCTTCCACTCATTACATTTAGAGTACAGCTTGAAGATCAGCATGCTGTCCTGTCCTTGAAGTGATTCTTTCCTTGGCATGTTTCCTTCACTGGTGAGATGGGCACAACCTCTTAACCCTTTGGTTATGACTCTGAATACTTATCTCTGTTCAGTCCTGGAGTTCACAGGAAGTCGATTTTCTAATTATAAAACAGTAGTTAATGCAGCCAAAAGCTTTTAAATGAGAACTGTGATTTATTTGGCTGGCATGTAGCTGTTCCACATTAGCATAATTAAAAGGTACGGTGTGAATGAGCTTTTTGCACAGCCTCAACTGGCTTGGTTCAAATTGCAGCTAGGAGATGTATTACTCGTTAATGCCTATCAGTATAGCCATTAGTCAGCAAAACTCTTTGCTTTGTGTAATCTTACCAGAGGAAAACTTACACAGCAAATTCCTTCTTGTTTTCATGTGTGCTGGACCAAAGAAAATAGTTTATACTCTAAAAATAACAGTAGACTGGTCCTCCTCTCAATCTGCTGTAAATAAGGAGTGATTTTATTAAAATCTCTTGGCTAATATGGACAGAAAAACAGATGATGGAAAGAATACAGCTTAATATTTCTGAGGCTTGCTTATCAGTGTGTAACTGATTGCATTTATTAAAAATACATAGCAGTAAGCATGTCTAATGTTAATAAAACTTATTAACTGGCAGCATGCATACTCAATGTGTTGATTTAATTTCAGGTTTATTTTTAAGTGTTTGACCTTCATTCAGAATTGTTCAGTGATGGAGAATCCGTGGCCCTTAACAAGATTGTCCTATTTATCCCCTGCCTTCAAAATGAAACACTTCTATCTTACTTTCTAGACTAAACTTGGCTATATTCACTCTCTCTCATCCTATTGGTCTGCTGAGTTGAAGAGCTTTTTATTATTCAGTCTCTGACATCCCTAAAGCTCATTTCCTTTGATTTTAGATTAACTCCAGGGATGATGATGGTGTGATTGCTGGATCCTGGAACAACTCATACGATTATGGTGTTGCACCTTCAGCCTGGACGGGAAGTGTGGACATTCTCTTGGAGTATTACAGTTCTAAGCAACCTGTCCGATATGGCCAGTGCTGGGTCTTCGCTGGTGTCTTCAACACGTGTAGGTATCAGTGACCAAAGCTCCAAGCTGCTATGTGGTTCCTGCTTAACAGAGTTTTTAGGTAAAACTAACTAAAATACTTCCTAGCTCTATGCTGTTCAGGAGTAGAGAGACTTAAAAAGATATGGCTAAAATAAATGGTCTTTAAATAAACCTCTGGTGTGTCCTTCAGGTCAGCTGCTCTTCCACACAAATCTGTTAACTATTTATTGGTTCAGTGAAATGTATTCAGTGACTCACGAGGGTAAGTTTGTGAGAGAGAAAGTTGAGTCCTTCAGCACAGTCCACATTTCTGTCAGGAATTCTGAAATGGACAGAGTGCTTGTTGTCTAGACTTAAAATATTAAATTGTTACCCCATATGAGATATGTGATAGCATTTCTGCTCCAGAAAGGCCAAATCTCACCTACTGAGGATTTCTCCTAGGAAAATTGAGGTGCACTGTCCCTGCATCTGTTTACTCTTAACACTTTATATGGAGTTTATGAACCAGAAGAATGGAGAAAATTATGGCCTAGTTTACGAATTGCCTAGCACTACAAGGTTAAGTCTAAACACATTTGGTTAAACTAGAGTCCCAGTGTTGCAGCAAACAGAGTCTTGCAAGTCATAAAAAACGGTGGGGAAAGCAGCATCGAATTGGTTCCATATTTTGACTGTCTAGCACTTTCTAACAACATCATCTGCTAATACACAGGAACACACTCCAACCGGTCCATGTCCTTCCAGAGCTGGAGGCAGCGCTCCAGCCAATTGGTCCATCCATCAAATCCATGTCTCCCCAGCTGAGAGACAAGGATGTTGTATGGGACATTGTCAAATGTTTTGTGCAAGTCCAGATTCTTTCATATACCTGGAGGGGTTCCTTTTTTGATTTGGGAAGGTGCTGGCAACTACTTTGTCCTTTAACACATAAAATGCTTCATTTTGTTCCTGGTGCAGTGGGATAATGAGCAATCACCCACATCAAAGAACCTGGGGACATCTACTTCCTTCACTGCCTGAGGCTGCATGGTCTGTACTTGATGCTCCTCAGCCTCTGCACAACGGGTTTGAAAAAGTTCATGCAAATGTTTCTTATGGATGTAATTCCTCGCAGTGGATTCCATGGGCTGCTTTGTCTTCTCTGCCCACTGCCTTATTTGGATTTCTCTAGGTCACAGACAGACACACACACACCAGTTCTCCCACCTTCCCCCCACACTTGCCCTGAATCACCACTATGCAATATTTTGCCTGCAGGCCACTGTAAAACTGGGGCGATGCAGCAGAGGCCCAGAGCCTGCTGTGTTAAAGGGAGAGGCGTATTTATCTGGGGCAAAACTAGACTCGGTTTGCTGACTAAGTTAGGCAAGTCAGAGACCTGACACTTGGTGCTGCTGCAAAGATTGCCCAAGTATAAAGTTTGTTGAGCATTATGAAATGAAAATATTGTCCAGTGGCTGACCTGATGATAGCCACTGACACGTCCAGCTGCTGACCACTGCACAGGGGACAGCAAAGGTCCAAACAATCATGTGCAATTATCAGGGTGGTTTTGTGGTGTTTTTGAGTCCCTCTCAGCTGTCAATGTTTTATTGTTGTGACCAGTCCAGCTTTCCAAGGTTACTATATTGTACACTCCAGATACTCATCTGTTAAAAATGCTAAAACATTCCAAAAAATGGTCATTAATCTTGAAATTGTCAGACAAATTATTTCCAATGAGCCCTGATGGCTCATGTGCTGGAAGCCTGGGAGGGCACTTGAATTAAGTTTAATCAATAGGTACATATGGTATTGGATGCCTCCAGGTAATTTGTCATCCAGGAACTTGAAATGAATGTGCAGTGTTACACTTTATTGGGAGTCACAGTAGTGACAGTAATGAATATACAAAACGCAGCAGTAGCAGCAGGGCTGTTCAACTCTGCAGCACTGGAATTATTTTTAAGTAGGATTTTCAATAAAAACCTTTTCCCTTAAAAAAGCCACAAAAAAAACCCACAAAAAATCCACCCCACACCAAAAACCACCACAAACGAACCAAAAAACCCAATAATACCCACCCCTCGAAAAAAACCCCAAGAAACCCAAACCAAACAAAACTAAACAAGCCCTACCAACCACCAAAACCCCCTCACCCTCTGTTTTCTGCAGTATCCTGTTGGCTCCTAAATTGAAAGCCAGGAACTGTTTTTTGGCTGAGACAAAAATATGTTGTCTGGAGTAGCTGAGGTGAAGTGTCACCCCACAGACCCACTCCCCTAAGCCGGGGATGTGCTCCATGCCTATTTATCTGCCTGGGTACACAACAAACACAGAAGCCTATTGATGCAGTCTGGCAGACTACAGACATAGCTGTGGCATTTCAACGTTTTTTACGCATTTCTTAAATGTACCACTTGTCAAATGGTAAGAAGGGTCATCAGTGCTTTACTGTGATGGTGTGAGAGTTAGGTCTAGGGGCTTTTTTTTTTTATCCTCCTTTTAAGGTCTTTTTTTCAGAGGGACTGTTGATTCCAAAATGCTATTACTTAGCAGGCAATATGAATTATGTAAGCATTTTATTCAGATTCTCAAACCTTGTCATTTCAGTTGCAAATGATGCAGCTTTTCCCCATTGTTAGCAATAATTTTCTGCTCTATTCTTTGTGTTCTCCAGATCCTTTCTGACAACAGACATCAAACAGGAAAACTCCAATCAAAAGGAGATACTTTTTATTACTTTTCTTTTTAGCATAGTCTCGTAATTCTCCTGAGTTACTGATACTAAGAGACCTAATATGTTGAATATTTCTTGCAAGCTCAAACTTCTTTATATCACATTTGGTCATGCAGCTGACCCATTACACCCAGATTTTACCTGAAATTCTGCAGTGTGGTCACTATGCAAAGCTGCTTTGAAACTATTGGTAATCAGCTGCTTTGGTTATAAACATTGAACCATTACATATCTTGAATGCTCATCATTTTAGGACCAAATGAAACATTTTGCATGTGCAATATAAAAACAGGAGGAATTATTTAGGTTGATTTGACTGAGTTTTCCCACTTTATTCTAGTTACTAAAATTTCTGTCCTCTCATCCTGTCATCCATGAATGCAGTCTTCGTGTTTGTCCTTCTCAGCATACTTCTGTCTTTGCCACAGTTCTGAGATGCTTGGGGATACCTGCAAGACTCATTACCAACTATTCTTCTGCCCATGATAATAATGCCAATTTACGGCTAGACTTCTTTCTGGATGACGAAGGAAAAGTGGACACCAGACTTACAAAAGATTCTGTCTGGTAAGTCCTCCTGGAAAGTGCCTTTAATATGTCAATGACAGAAGTAGTAAAAAACATGATGGCAATGCCTATGTTGTATTTATTTCTCTGTGCACTGAAGAACATTGCTGGCTGATGTGAAACAGAATGAATGAATTGTTGGTAGGCTGACTAATATGAAGCCATTGTTGTGTAAACAGGCAAACTCTAGGGAGTCCTGCTATTAATGTTACCATACAGTGTACATTTAAGCACACTGGAGAGCTGGAATGGGCTTGTGCTCCTTAGGGACAAGCTGTTTCTAAAAATGGAAGGGGGGTAGAATTTCCATTCTTCTGGAGCCATGCTCCGAGGGGTACCTCAATGTCTGTGGAAAAACACCCTTCTTGATCTGCTTGTTCCCAGTTTCCACATTTGTAGACTGGTTTTACTTTGTTTGCACAGTCATTGTTGGAAAGAGGTGCCTTCCAAAATAAACCCAGTTCAGCTGAAAAAGAAACAAGTCAAGGTATCATACAAGATACTGAAATGGTATCACCAGATTTAAAAAATGAAAACTCCCTAGGGCCAAGAGGAGTTTACACATTCCTTTTGAGAAGGCAGTCCTCTAACTGGCACTTCAAACACTTACTGTCTTCTGTCTGACAGGAGAAGTATAGCATGTATTGATTATATGCTCTGTGTGGGATATTGGCCCTCAAGCCACTCCTCCTCAGAGTGAAGCAGTGAATGTGACCTCTACATTCCTACATTCAGGAGATGCTTGTCCTATTCAATATTAATATACCTGACTTGTGTCAATGATATCTTCAACTCATTAGCATAGCAGCTCATCAGCATGTTTCATTAATAAATTAATCTCTGGAAGTCTTTGTATTAAAAACTGTAATAAACCCACTATGTGGTGGAGGAAATGACTGAACCTGTTGCTGTGACATCTTTTATGTGATTCCCATAATCAAGAGAGTATCTAAGGAAAGCAGGTTCATTTACATGTGATGCTTGTGTCACAGCATGACAGAGTAGTTGAGACTAGAAGGGACCATCCCATCCTCCTGCTCAAAGCACAGTCAGGTGAGCAGGTTGCTCAGGTCTGTGTCCAGCTGAGCTTTGAATATCTCCAAGGATGGACACTCCACAACCTCTTCGGAAAACTTGTGCCTGTGCTCAGCCATCTCCACAGTAAAAAAACTGTTTCCTCATCTTCAGACAGATTTTTCCATGTTTCAGTAAGTACCCAGTGCTTCTTGTCCTGTCCTTGGGCTACTGAGAAGAGTCTGGCTCCCTAATCAGGCATTTATACACAAGGATAAGATCCTACTAAACCTTCCTCTCTTCAGTCTGAGCAGTCTCATATCTCCAAGTTTCTCCTCGTGTCAGCTCTGTGTTCTATCAGCCACTCCTTCCAGTTTTCTATATCAGCAAACTTGCTGAGGGTACAGCAGGTCTCATAATCCAGGTCATTAATGAAGCTGTTAAACAGTGCCAGACCCAGTATCAACCCCTGGGGTACACAGCTAATGACTAAGCTCCAGCTGGGGTGATCACTACTGATCACAGCCCTCTGATCCCAGCAATTCAATCAGTTTTCAATATATCTTGCTGTCCACTTGTCTAGTCTGTACTTCAGTGGTTTGTCTATGAGGATATTGTGGGAGACGGTGCTAAAGTCAAAAGGACCAACACCCATGCACTGGTCTCCTCTTTGTCCTTAGAGTCACTCATTCCATCAGAGAAGGCTCTCAGGTTTGTCAGGCACAGCTGGCTGCTTGTAAATCCATGCTGACTACTGCCAATCACCTAGTCCTTAATATGTTTGGAAATGTTTTCCAGAAGAACTTGCTCTATAACCTTCCTAGAGATCAAAGTGAAGCTGACAAGTCTGTCTCTCCCCGGATACTCCTTATTTCTCTTCAAGAGTAGAGCAATATTTGATTTCTTCCAGTCTGCAGGAACTTCTTCCAATTACTGTGATCTTTTGAAGATAGACATGAGTGGTGTTACAGTGACATTGGCAAGCTCCCTCAGCATTTTTGGTGAGATTACCTCAGATTTTCCACCCCATGCATTGGACTTGCATGTGTTCAGTTTGTTTAACTGTTCTCTATCTTGTTACTTGTCTAGTATTCATTATTCCAAACCTCCACGCTGGTCTCACAGGCTGTGATTCCTGAGGGCAAATCTTGGCAGTAAAAACAAAGGTAAAGAAGACATCTCCTAATCCTTTGTCACCAGGTTGCCTACTGAGTTCAACATCAGAGCCACATTCTGAAATCTTCTTTTTGACACTGTAGTGCTTGCATTTGTTGCTGCTCTTCATGTCCCTTGACATACTTTGCTCCATTCTGGCTTTCCTATACCTGTCCCTGCATGCTCAGACAGTGACTCTGCATTCCTCTTGGTCACCTGTCCCCGCTCCTCCCTCTTCCTTAAGCAGCACATTTTTTTTATGTTTGAGTTTAATTGGGACCACCTTGTGCACTTGTACCACTTTTGATTGATTTTCTGCACACAAGGATGGACATCCTCCACATTCTTAAGTTTGGAGGAGGTGACTCTTGAAAAACAACCAGCTCTTCTGCATCCATCTTCTACCCAGAACTGCTTCCCCTGGGATTCTTCCAAGCAGGACCTTAAACATATCAAAGCCTACTCTCCTGAAATCCAGAGCTGTGGTCCTGCTATTTGCCTTGTCCCTCCTGTTAGTGTCCTTGGGCAGTTTTGAATGGGGTTTGTGAGACAGAAGGACCTCAGCATGTCTAAGGGTGCTGGTGCTTTTATGGCTCAGAGGGCTGTAAAGGAGAAGTCTTCTATAACCTACTCTGCCTGTAAAAGGTGTAAAACAAGACCCAATGACTGGGGTCCTCAACATTCTGTCCATACATACCCAGTAATGGATGATTGCTATGCTTTAGAATTTTCACTGTCTCATCCCTTCTCTCCTTCTCCTAACCTGATATGTGAAATACGTCTCACCAACTTTTGACACTTCCTTTTACTTCCCTACCTCTCTTTCTCCCAGCTGTTTCCCAAGACTTCTTAATTGAATGTATTTTTCTCCCACATTCTTTTGGGGCAGGGTCAGATCCTAGCCCCACTGAAATCCATGTGTAATTTTACACTAGCATTTTGTCCTTCCATCTTACATTTGCTTTTCTTTGGCTTGATAATTTTTTAACTGCCTTGTTCATCCTTTTATCCTCCCGGTGCATTTATTAGTACATGGTGCATATAACGCTTTGGGCATGACTTAATATATACACCTCTTTTCATTTCTCCTCTGTGTCCTTTCTTTTCATTACTCTGTAACACTGCATGGTAGCCCACATGCTGACTTCTAATGACTTGTGTCTTAACCCTGATTTTATTTTTAATGTCTCTTTTATTTCTTTTTTTAAGAGGACAAGCTCAAGGTATTCATAATGATTTTTTAAAATGCATTTCTCACTTTTATTTATAATCTCTTGAAAACTGGAAGCAAAGCTCTTTTTCTTTATTAATATATCATTTCTATTGTACTCTAGGCTTGTACTACTGGAGCTGATCTGTCTTCAGGTCTTAAATACTCTCAGACTTCAGGGATACTTTGAACCAGGATTTTTAGTCCAATCAATCTCTGAGTGTGGGGCTCCCTCTGAATGTTATCTGACATTTATTTATTTTTATTAAAGATCATCTTCTCCCTCAGGATAGGAAACAACAACACCACCAACAAAACACATATACAAAATTACACAGACTTTGCAGAAAGTTATTTTTATAAATCTGGCCGGATTTGGGGCCATCAGTACTGTCTGTTCTCCTTGTCTTTCTTAATGATGATATAAAGACACTTAAAGAATTTTCTCTTGGATGAGAATCAAGACTCACTCCTGCTGTGAGGTCCAAGCAGATCAACATCAGTACCTCAGCAGAAACTTGCTTGATGTCACCCAACCCCGTGGGGGTTCATCCATGTCCAGGCCTGTGGAGAAAGTCTTTCTGAAACCCTGCTCTCCCATCTACTTCCAGATCACTTTGCCCTAATTTCTCAACAATATTATCAGTGCCCCTCTCGACCTCAATGCCTGCATTTGTTAGCTCATAAAAGGGCAGCAGCTGCTTCCAGCATGTGCCTGTCCCATAAGCAAAACGAGCTACCCTTCCAGAATTGTCTTCCAGGCATAAAACCCACCTGGTCATCTTTTATTAATTTCTCCATTGCTTTGTTTAGTCTATCCGTAATTATCTCTGTAAATATTTAATGGTCACTACATTGATCTCTATTGCCATTCTTGCTTTCTTTAATGTCTCGGGCTTGCTGTAGAATACAAGAATTACAGAATTGGTTCAACAAATTATGGCCGCGGAATCAGCTCCTCAGCTGTGCTCAGTTCTATGGAGAAGTTTCTGCTACATTTGGAAAGGCAAATATTTCTCTCGTCCTCCTTTCCTTAATGCTCACTGCTTTACAAGCAGTGCCTTTCTGTCCATTCAGGTTCCACATCCTCACGTGTATTTGTTATTTGCATGGCAGCAGACCTGAAGCAATTGCTGTCCTGGTGTGTCCAGCACTACACCAACAGAAACCAGAAAGAAAGGTCCTGTCCCTAAGACGAATACAGAAAAGAATGTAGAAAAACTGCATTACCTTCAGTTCTAATGTTCTAATCACAGAACTGAAGTACATCTGTCATTTTCCACACTGTTACCCCCCTCCCAGCCTTGTTTTTATCATCCTTTCCTTTTGCCTACTCTTCAGGTTCTTCTTTCACAGAGTGCAAAGCCAGTGACACATCTGACTTTGATTCAAAGTGAACCAGTGAAGGCTTCAGGGCAGGGATTGCCTTTCTCATATGTCGGCATAGCAGTTTTCAAATGCCCACCTTCCACGAAGTGTGTCCCCATTCCCAGGTAGCCCTCAGAAAAGTTCTGTGAGCATGATTCAGCACTGAATACTCTCAGCAGCATCAAAAATTTTCTGAGTGCATGTCATTTTC
The DNA here is from genome assembly GCA_013396875.1 of Vireo altiloquus. Taxonomy (NCBI): domain Eukaryota; kingdom Metazoa; phylum Chordata; class Aves; order Passeriformes; family Vireonidae; genus Vireo; species Vireo altiloquus. Next base: position 375,418 of record VZRF01003382.1, on the reverse strand, counting down.
CTTGAATAATTCCTTTTCTGTAGTGCTGCTTCATTAACTCTCCTCACTGACAAGTTTTACCCTGATCCAAGCTTTCATTTCCACTTTGAAATGACTTGTTAGACAAGCTTCAGAACCTTCTGACTCTGCTCCATAGCTGGTTTTCACCTATTATTAATGAAATGGTCAGAGTTTAACAATCCCCATTTTGGTTGCTAATATCATTGCATGTACTAGAGGCTATATCAGCAGCTACACAGATGTAATTTTATTCAGGTCTGCTGTAGGATATGAATAATTTGCAGGCAAAATTGCCCCTTTCTCTACTCTTTCCTTCTTTTATTTTTCTTGCAGGAAGGAAATTCAAACACTTTACAGGCTTTACTGCGAGACCCTCCTTCCAGATTATCTTTTCTTCTTGCTTGTGCTCTCCCTTGAGCATCGGTAGCATTGCAGGAAGTTGCCACATCTGTCTGTCTTTTCTGCTCATCTTTGACACACCCAGGGCAGACTGTGATGGTGCTGTACTGTTTTTTTAATTTTCCTGAGCATCCAGCCAGGTGAGAACATTTTAACCCTTAGCACCTAGATTAACTGCTCTCAGAATTTTACCTTTCACATAACTGTCCTGGGCCCTAAAGATGTGAGTTGGCCCACAGTGGTTGTAGGTGGGTTTTAGGAAAAGTTGTTTGTTTTAGGAGATCTGACATCATGCATTGGCATGACACACAGGCAAAAACTTATAAGGAATCCACAGTGAGGATAGTTTTAGAAAGGCTATGCAGGGTCTTTTTCTCAACTAACATGGAAGCCAGCTAAGCATTCTTGTTTTGAGCCATGAAAACAAAAGTACACACGGTACGTTGTATAGTTGATCCCAAATCTCTTCATAAGAGACACCAAAGCTTCAGTCTGAATAATTATAAAGCAGACCATGTTTCATTGGTTTGAAGATTCAGTTTGCTTTAGCAGGCAGATTGAAGTGGAGGTGTCTGGCTGGAAAGGGATTCTATTTTGTGTAGCTTTTCATATACCCCAACAATCTCCAAACACTGGCATATTTTCTGAGACATTTACACTCAGAACACATTAGAAGAATCAAAAAAGCTTCTTCAACTTGTGGTCAGGAAACTACAATGAAGGATTTTAGCTTTCAGGTTTTAACAGATAGGTACCAAACTTATACACCTAAAAATCTGTTCTCTTAAAAGAGTCAACTTTTTTACCCCTGAACTGGCAAACGCTGTTATTGAAGCAATGCCAGGACATAAGTACACAAGATTTGTTTTGGTCTGTGTGCTTCTTACCAAGAATTTAATATACTGGTCCAATCTCTTGTCTAAGGAATTATCATTGCTGGAATGAAGCTTGGATGACCAGACCTGACCTTCCTGTTGGTTTCGGAGGATGGCAGGTTGTTGATGCGACACCTCAAGAAACCAGTGATGGTAATATTGCTTGAAGTCCTCCTTATCTCACTTTCTAATGTTTGGGGTCTCTGTTTCAAACAATGAGCTGATGACAGCTGTGCCAGTGGCACCTGGCACCGTATGGCCAGTGACGACTTCTTGAGCCAAATAACCACACTCACCTCAGGGCCTTCTCCTGGTTTGTTTTGAACTCTAAAATAAATCTGTCCTTATTGAAACACTGTTCATGATGCCTGAGCACAAAATCCTGCATGATAAAAAGGCCCTGTTTGGTACAGAAGAGATGTAATCCTCTTGCCAAAGAGGGTTTCTAACATTTTAGAGTACCTATACAGGAGCCTGATCAAATTAATTCTCCTTTATGTTAGGCAGCCCTAACTAAAATTCATGAGCAGACAGTAGGCAGGAGAGAAAAAAGTGAAAAGTAACTACTGTTTCTTCCCATTCCTTAATTTTCCAGCCCTTAAAATACAAATTCTCAAATTTGTAGTGAGATCTTTCTCAGCCTGTGGTGTACCTGAGTCCTCCCAAAATTATCTGTTTTAACCAAAACCAGCTCTAACTGTATTTCAAGCACTTGAGACTTACTGTGGATGTTATAGTGCCATTAAAGATACCAAACCATCAGGTTGTTCCAGACTTGAGTCTGTGTTGTCTACGGAGCTGGCAACAAAATTAAGCTTTTTGCTTCTTGGTCAGGAGTTTCTGTAAACTATTAAAAGAGTTTGTCAAACCTCAAGAATTCTATTTCTTTGAGAAGATATAATATTTTGACATATCCTTAATTAATTTAGGCTCTCACTTTCTCTCTCTTCTCCCCATAGGTATGTACAGGTGTGGTCCAGCCTCAGTTCAAGCCATTAAACATGGTCACGTTTGCTTCCAATTTGATGCTCCTTTTGTCTATGCTGAGGTACATATGTGAAATTTTTTACTGCAATGAGTGATATCAGTGAGACCACAGTGAGACAGAAGATAGGGCTCCACTGCAATTTATGGATTGAGAAGTTACTTCATGTATGCTTCATGTCGCAGAACAATGTCCTCATTATATTTTGACATGCAGGCCAGTAGGTGTGATATGAGTCTAATGAATGACAGAGATTTCTCTAATCTCTGCTCCCCTATGTAATAATAAGAAAAATATGCTCAGGCTTCATTGAAACTTCAGGTTGTGGTCATTTTTCCTTCCAAGATTCAGGTCTGCTGAACGGATCTCTAGCTCTAGCTGCTCATCCTCTTTGCTCACCACATTCCTTTTGGCTGCTGTGGGCCATGGAGATCTCACTTGGGTGATCTGACTGACAGATCTGAGAGGGAAATATCTCAGTAAGGAGATAGAGGGCCTGGTCTGGAGTTTTAACCTCTTATATCACCAGAGGTGGCATGCCCAGAATTGCAACACTACAGGACAAGTTTCTCTCTAATTGAATTGTAAATAGCTTAGGACAGAAAAGAATAAAGATATTTTTTTCTATTAAGCATTCCCCTCTCTATTTCTAAAGTTTTTTGGTGCAACAAATGTGTAGTTGCACTCCAAAATTGAATGACCTCTCTGTAGCCTTGTAAAGTTTACACTCTCTGTCATTCTGGAGCTGTGAATAGTAAAATGCATCTCAGCATATGAGTAATTTTAAACACAAAGTTTCTACATGAGTAATTAGTGGGACTTCAAGTCAACATGTCATTGTTTTGGGGGAGATAGGCTGACTTTCTCTCTCTTCTTCCATATATCTCAATCTTCTTTCATTAAATTTCATAGGTGAATGGTGACATTTTTTACACAAAAATGGACAAAAACGGAACCCAAACGGTAGAAGGTGTTGACACAACCCATATTGGGCAGTTGATTGTGACCAAGGAAGTTGGAGGTGATGGAATGATGGACATTACTGAGGAGTACAAGTTCCGAGAAGGTAACCTGAAATGAGCTTGGACCATATGGATGTAGACTTATCTCAGTCAGATCTTGGATGATGATTTGGAAACCTCTGTCACTGAGGGAGCTTCGTGAAAAGTTGCCAAAGTGCCCTCTGGAATTCTTTATTTGTTACTCCATCCCAGAAACACTGCAGATGCCTTGATCATAAGGCACAAACAGAGCACAAACTTTGCTACTCAGAAATGCTTTAGACTAAGTAAGTTGTAGTGAAAATAAAGGCTAGTCATGGAGCAACTCAAAGCATTCAAAACAATTCAAGGCTTTCTGTACCAATGTTTAGATATTTCTTATTCAGGCCAGAGGTTCACACAGAGTAAACTAGTGTAGCTGTATTAATAGGAATTCAGCTACAATAATTTGTCTGATACGGCTTTAACATCAACTCCCTCGGTAGCTGTGAAGTCCTCCCACTGCTAGTGTTATCCCAGGAGGGTTCACTGTCCTCATCCATTCATTTCAGCTGCTACAAACCGTGAAAGACACACCCTTGTGATCGGTAGGTGGGCTAATGCTACACTTCTGTTTCTTTTCTAAATCTGGTTTTCATTCATTCCTAGGCTCAGATGAGGAGAGACTGGCTCTCGAGACTGCTGTGATGTATGGTGTTAAAAAGCAAAGTATCCAAGATACCACATACCAGCCACAGACAGATGTTGAAATGGACTTCCAAGCACAAAAGGCGGTCCTTGGCAATGACTTTAAAGTCACTATAACTTTCAGGAACAAGAGTCGCAACTCCTACACTGCTACGACCTACCTTTCAGGCAACATAGTGTTTTATACAGGAGTCACAAAGAGTGAATTCAAGAAGCAGTCTTTCAGTGTTAAACTGGAACCCTCTTCATGTAAGACTTGCATAGTTGTTTTCCATGTTATTAACTACTAGGTTTTCCCTGTGTTATTAACTGTCACCAATGTTTCCACCCATGGGTAGAGCCAATTCTAGTAGCTAGGGGTAGGATATTCTGTTGGGTATCAGAAGGATCCATTCCCTACTCTGGGCTGAATACCAGGGTCATTTAAAGCTGAGGCTGTTTTCTTCAGGCTGTTTCTCCCTGCATAATGCTCTTTTACACCAAGCTGCATGTATGGGAATTGTTAATATTTTTATTTAGTACAAAAGAAAGCAAAGGAGCACAGGGATTAAGATACAAGGTATTGTTTTTCCTTTGAATTCCTTTGTTTTCCTAGCAGCATCTCAGCAAGTGAAGGGGAAGTTCTGGTTCCACAGGGTGTCATGTACAGAGACAAAAAGATGAATTTTTTGTCTTACTTATTAGAAGCTGACAAGTTCTGAGTAGATTCAAGTGAATATCTGGCTTTGAAGGACTGTGTGGTTCAGGATTTTGTATTTACAGTGATCTAAAAAGTTTATATGTAATGAGAATGTGCCATGATAGAACAGGGACATTTGTCAGCTGGGAAGGAGCCCCAAAGGTGAGTTATCTTTACAGTTGCAGCATTTACTTTTCCCGGTGCCCTCTGGAATGCAGTAGGGAGATCATGCCTCCCACTTCTCATCAGAGAAGCAGTTCCTGGCAGACTAATTCAGGAGACTGTGGGCAGGTTTTTGCCCTGCTCAAAGTACGGAAGAGATATGTTCTCCTTTTTTTAGCTTGGACATAATCTATCTATTTCCTGTCAGCCATTTCAGCTCCAGTGTGCTTAGGACCTGCTGTACTTCCAAGAGCTACCTAGCAGGCTCAAGCAACAAGTGACTGCCAATCACTTGTTCTCCTGACAGGCCTGTGTCCTTGGTCAGTGCTCCTAGCTCAGTAAAAGTGATGAAAACATTGTTTTACCAAGGCAGAGTAGAGGATCCTCCACTTGAGTTCCCTGCTGAGAGAGTCAGCAGCCGTGACTTTGCCTTCTAGGCACTGCTACTGGGCAAGTCAATCTTTCTGAGCACAGCGGGAAGGGCAGAACTTTGGGACCCCAAAGGATGGGCTTCCTGAACTGGGTCTGCTGCTGGATCACAGCAACCCTGACTCACCTCTGAGCTCTCTGTCTTGTCTATCTCATCCCAGCTCAAGAGACACTGTGAGCCCTCTTTCCTCAAAGACGATGAGTTTTTTCTCAGTGAGAAGCCTCCATGGAACCACAGTTCCTATCAGCCACAAAAAAACCCCTCTGCTTTCTTCCTCCCTTTGAATGTCATCTGAAACTGCACATTTTATTTGGAGCCGATTATTCTGCAGAAAGTAGAAGTCCACCGATAAGGATCTACTGGTGAAGGTTAACAAAACTTCTAGCTCTGGTCTGTAACAAAGCCCTGAGAGCTCCTCGCTGATTCTTTCTAACTCCCTGGATCATTTGCAGGGGGCCTGGAAATGGGCATTGAATTGTTCCAACATATGCTATCAAAACACAGTGTGAGGGTTTATAGTGACTTACATCAGTTACTAAATATTTGATCTGAAATACTGCAAAACCTTTGGAGACTTGAATAGGTACAGTAAAAAAATCAGTTTCAATAGTCTTGGTCTAAATACTGTGTCACTTTTTTCATGAGGGAAAATTCAGTCATCTTGTAGGAGAAGTGAAAATACCTGCTACATTTTCTGGCTGTGATTTGTGCTTGGTTCCAGGACTTATTTATGTCTGCTCTTGCATCAAAGGTCTGTGTAGGGTATTACTATGTAAAATACAGCTTCTGCAGTGCTTTGAGGGTTACCTGGCTCCTCTCTGCAAGAAGTGAAATGAATAGATGTTTAAACATCACTGAGCATCATAATTCATTTTTTCTAAGTTAAGTAAATGCTTTGAAAAAAGCTTCTTGAAATCATGCTGCAAACTCTGAATCGAGAGATGGTGAGTGAATACAGACTGGGGAGAGGCACCTGAAAGAACAGAACATGGATTTTTATGTATGTGTACCAAGAGTATGTCCCTATCACTGCTTCTGGCCAATTTTTAAAGTTATTCCCCCTTTTCAAGGTGGAAACATGCTTATATCTGAGCTATAGTCATCAACCTGTGGGGCACTCTGTCCTGCAACAGGACAAAAAACTACTCACAAATTACACCATTTCTGAAGGTGATACATGAAATTTGAGCATGAATTCTTTCACCTTTTCCTTGGAAAGAAGTATGTGTGGAATCAGGAATAGTGTCTGAGGAGGTGGGCAGTGTGAAGGGAGGCAGTGTGATTATCTGCAAGTGCATGAGAACGCTCTGGCAGGGGTGTAATGGGAGGGTACCTTCCGAGGCACCCAAGCAGGATTTGTAGGCTTTGTTCAGGGCAAGAAACAACTGTGTATGTGTGTGTATATATCTGTGTATGTGTATATATATATATATATGTATATGTAACAAAGAATTACAAAGAATTACAATGCAATAAAGATGCATTAAGGCATTCTCCCAGCCTGTACTACTAAAAGAATGAAGCAAACTAAGTTTTCGAGCAGGAAACGAATGAATGATTTTCAGAATAAGGATTAAAGGAATTGTGTGGGTTGAAAACATCTTTGAGGATTTGAATAGCTTAAACCTTCCAGTGCCTTCAAAGGTGCTCTTGCATCTACTGAGTTATATTTAGTTTTCTCTATTTTTTTTGAAAGACTGTAAGGCAACTCAGTGTTGTGTCTCCCTTGGCTTTCCCAGATGCAGTAAGTGGTACTGACAACTTAGTGCTTAGGCAATGGAAGTTTGTTCTTCTTTTTCTTCCTGCAGTGATTAAATTTAAACAGAAAAGCTTGTCGTTTCTTCCATTGTAAAGTAAATTTCTCCTGGTTTGTAACTGATTTCTTTAATTATTTGCTTCTCAGATGAGAAATTTCTTGCCTGATTTATAATTTACAGTTAAGGGTATTACGGGAAACTCTTTTACACAAGATAAAAAGTGAGAGGGAGGGAGCAGGAGTGCCTCAAATCAGTTTAAGGCTGGCCTAGTAAATCCAGGTCAGGTGGCCACCAAGGGAATAGCTTTGAAACCAAATCAAGAAACTGGTTTTGATGTGAGCGGATCAAAAGAGTGAAAAGGGGTGAATGTCATTTACCCAACTGAGTTCAATTATCTCAGTGTTTACAGTGTATGTCACAAATACAGTACAAATATTGGATAACAGTAATCATCATAGGTAACAGATGGGAGATCTTGATGTGTTTACTATGGTTGTAATGAATGTTTATAGAGACAAGAGCTCCAGGTCTATATATTTTGCCTGGTCAGTTCGTTAGCAGGTCTGATTCTGTGCATCACATTCTCACACCATTGTTGGCCTGGGAATTGCAGTTCAATATAGTTAAAATTAATTATTCCCTGCTTCTCAACTGTCTAGTCTACAGGGACTTGTTCCTTCCAATAATTATTGTCAGGGAGCACATGAAAGCTCTCTGAAGAGCATGCTGGTGACAGGAAGACCTTCTTGCTAAATTTTGAAGGCAAGTCCAGTGTAGAACAAAGGCAGATATCCAGCCATGTCCTGGAGGGCAGGTCATCTCCCAAATAGCCTACATGGGCTCATACCCCCTAGTGGCTACTCTCGTGGCATCCCTGTGCCTAGAAGAAAGGCAAAGAAAACACAGGAATAATGAGAAATAGCAAACATTTACAGGAATGACACTCAAAAGCTGGTTTGGACCTTTGTGCCCAGTAGATATGTATTTCCAGCCTTCCTTCTCACTTATTTTGTGGTAGTACCTAGGAACCTTCGACAGTGACCTGGGTCCATGCTGAGGGTACTTGGCAGAGGCTACACATAGACCCAGCCCTTGCCCCTGGGAGCTCACAGCCTAAATGGAAAGAGGGAAAAATTAGAGGAAATATAGTTAAGTAAAGAAATGAAGTTAGTTTGGGGGAAAAAGATCAAAGCCATTCTTTGACTCATAGCTCACCTTTTTTTCCAAGGCACTCATGTAACTGGCACTGGCCATGATGGGAGGAGCAGCTAGTGATTAGATTGCTTCAGATGACTTTTTTTCTTTTCCTGTGTCTCCCCTCAGCCAGCTCTTTCGACATTATGATCAAATCAAGCGAGTACATGAGTGACCTGCTGGAGCAAGCCTCCTTTCATTTCTTTGTGACCGCACGGATCAATGAAACAGGGAAGATTCTGGCCGTGCAGAAGGCAACAGTCCTGGAAATTCCCACCCTGCGGATCAAGGTAGCTCAAGGGTGTGGTGGAATACATGGGCTATTCTTTACAAGGCTGTCACATTGAATTGTGGAGTGGAGGAGTGTATGCGTGCACACTGGAGTGTCTAACAGGGACCTTACAGTGGCTGGCTGGAGTGTGTGAGGGTGTATAAGTGCATTATATAATGTCCTGAGTGTCCCTGCCTTGAAGAGAGAGGCAGACAGCAGCACAGGTGGTAAAGAACTGCAATGATCTCAGTGGAGGAAAGAGGGGGAAAGATCTGAGAAAGCTGAAGAAACTCAAAGGGTAAGAGAGATTACTCAAGTCATTCAAGTTCTTTAACTACTTCAAAAGTCTATTATATTTAAAGCAACACAGCACAGGTGCCTCTTGCTGAAGAATGAAGAACACTGCAATTGATTTTTCTGGGAGAGCTTCTGCAGGTATTGTGGAAAGTCTCCCCAAACTTGAATGGGCAGCATTGATTTGGGACAATATCTTAGTATTTCAGTGCTTTGCTACCGCTCTGTGAATGTACTGTCAGTGGTGTACCCTGAAAGCTGAATCATTTCTGCAGACAGTGGTGTGCAGAAGTATGAAAATGGAGAAGAGTAATGCTTGTGATACTACAAGGAGCCTATGTTGTATGGCAAAGACAAGGCTGGGATTCAAACTTCTCAATTCATAACTGAGCTTCCAAACAAATTGCCTTGTTTTCAAAAGCACCAAGCCTTCATCTGCTTTGAACGATGGAATTTGGATCTGATTTCTTCCTAACACTAGAAAACAATCAGACCACCTGTTCAGGAAGCTTTATATAAGTATGAATACCATTCCATAAAATGCAGGACCTCGAAAAAAATCCAAGTTTATACAACTTTTCCCCTCTATATATTTATTTGAACTAGTGCTCAGGTTTCCATATAATAATTTATGTAGCAAGTGCAGCCTTATGCAGAAAAAGCTTTTTTAAACACGTGGATCAAAACTACAGCAAAGTTTGCCAAAAAAATCTACTCTGTTTCATGGTCTTCAGAAATACCATGGTGTTCTGGTCAGATAATTACATTTTTAAACAAAATTATTTTGGTTTACTGAGCATTCTAGAGAGGAGGTAGACAGGAAGATAAACTCGACTTTAAATATCTATCTTCAATAACCAAATTTTAAAAGTAAATAATTATTTTAATTCAATACTTAAACAGAACATCTTATCCATCATCTCAGATGTTCAACTTCTGAACTTCTGAAGAAAGGATTTTTAGCATATAGGATAGGCTGTTGCCCAAACCCCCATGTTTTTGAGTAAAAAGAAATTTCTCTCTTTTCTGTTTTTTTGTGATGTATGAAAATACAGTGAAATTTTAAAAGCTGGATTTTTAAGAGGGGGGTGTGTGTGTGTGTGTGCATCTTTGTGAGCATGTATTGATAAACAAAATTTTGATTTATTGCTTTTTAAAAAAATGTGAGGAAGTTTACCTGTTTCATTTTCTTGTCAAGTGTGTTCAGTGAATGTGACTGGCAGACCAAACTTCTTAATGTGAGAGTGAGAGAGAAGAATGAAAAATGTATCTCTCTTATGTCTTTGGATACACCTTTGATCTTTCTCTATTGGTCTAAGGAGATTGTCAGACTCAACAATTGAGGAAATTACACCTTATTCTAACCTTGAGACCAGGTTACAAAAATGGGATCAGAAAATACATGTACAGTCTCAGCTGCATGTGTGGGACTTCAGGTTGATTTTGAATCACACTCAGTGACCTTAAATGGTCAATTGAAATAAGGAGGATATAAGATCTCTAATCAGGCCAAGACTTCCAAAAATGCCACTGATGTCCTTTTGCACATTCAGATGGCCAAATGCTGTTGAGAGCTTAGCTGTATCTCCTCCTTTACTCCAGTCATTTTATTGGTTTTTGGCACAGAGCAATCCCTTAGACCAGAGTCTATGCAGCTTTTTGCAAATGTCATTCTTCCTTAAAACACCACTTTAAATTTATTGACAAGATACTTGTTCTTCTAAGTTACCTTTCTCAAGACCCTTTAAATCAGTTGATGGACCATGAAGTGGGCTGGCAGATTTGCCAGCCATGAGTTGAAAACCACTGCCCGAGCAAAACAAGTACACATATTCTGTGAGAAATGCTGTATTTCCAGGGGGGTAAAGAACCCAAATCCCCATGCATGTAATCTTTGTTTAAAAACACATTAGTTTGGAGGTTTATTGTTTTCCAGTGCAAAATGTTCTGCTCTTTTGCTTACATAAGGTTTAGAGGAAAACAGGCCTTCAGGCCTCCATAGAGCACACGTGCAGGGTGAGAAAGCCTTCAGAGCCTGAGAAGAGAATGCAAAAGCAAGGGGAATATGGGCACAACATTTTTGAGGGTGCAACCACTGCAGTCTGGTGTTTCTGATTTAGGGTAGTAAGACCTGCCTTTCTCTTCTGGAGCTTATGTCCTGAGCGGATCACTTCAGTGCTGGTGGGGAGCCTGAGGATGGGGGCAGAGTCTGGGAGAGAGGCCCCTTCAGCTGGACTCAGCCTCAGCTGGGCCCTCAGCTCCAGACCTGTACATGCAGATTTCTGGTTTTCTATGGAAATGAGGGCCTGCCTCTTGATCTGCCATGTGATTTGAGGGAAAATTACAATGAGTGGAAAAATGTACAGTGGTACCTATGAGCCTATCCAGCAATTTTCTTCTCACTAGGCTTCCTATGCCTCGTACTGTTTTTCTGTGTGCTCCATTCTTCTGCCTTGCCAGTGCTGTGTATCTGTTACTAGCAATTGCTTGTGCATTGTCCTTTCCTTGTCTTGCAGACCAAAGGTGAACTGGTAGCTGGTAAAGAAATGTCCGTGATTGTGGAATTCACCAACCCTCTGAAACAAACCCTGGAGAACGTCACACTCCGTCTCGAGGGACCTGGCGTGCTGAGAACAATAAAAAAGCAGTTCGGGTAGGGAAGAAGCGCAACCAGCTGGGAGTTTGTCCCCTGCCTGCTCACAGTAGGAAGCTCACAAGAGACACTTAACTAATGCTGTGCTGAGTAATTTAATTCAAACACTCTCTCTGTACTTTAAAATCCAATACACAGGGGAGCTATAGGTCTCAATAGTCAGTAGAAGTTGGGCTATCCAGAGAGATTGTGAGAGCATTTAATCTGTTCAGTACCAGGGTTGAAGGAATGGGTAGTGTTTGTGTGTAGCTGCCAGTGCAGCCCAAGTTTACTTTTTCACTGTATTACGTTATTTTTAGCACTTGACAATAGCACCTACAAGCCGCTATCACAGGGAGGAAGATTTATCCTCTGCTTGAAGTGTTTACTGCCGCTCACTCAGCATGTGCAAATCGAGTCCTGCGCTGTTTGTCGGAAAGGGCTTTTCTCCGCTCATGTTAATCATGATTATACAAGATGTTCAGGTACCTCAGATGATCTTTTCCAGCTCATGTCAAGACACAAAATGTGTGTTGTTTGGAGAGCCTGCTGGAATAGCTGCAGTGTGTATGTGAGCACACAGCTCCCCCCAGTAGTAGCTCCACTGCACAGGGCTGCCCTGGCACACAGCCATGTTCCCAGCATAGGGTGCTCCCAGACCTGAGGAAAAGGAAAGCCACCTTCATTATTCTCAGAGTCACACCTCACGCTGACACCGTGATAGCCCTACGCTAAGCAAGTTGTAAATCCTCTTTCCATTTGAGTTCAGTGTTATGAGCTTAGCATTAGCCAAGGATATATAATCGAGAAACTTGGAAAATTTTGAGGCTATTGCTTAGTCTCTATCTATCTAGGCTTAGTATGTATCATTACCTGAGCTGATGGTCCCCAGGTGTGTGCAAAAGGAGTTTGAAAAATTGCCTGTGCTTCAGCAGCTGCATAAATTGTCAGCATCCTCTGCAGCCGGCAGGGGAGGTCTGAGCCTGACTGCACCTGGGACAGGGATAAAGCAATCAAAACCAATCTCCAGAGTGGAGCTGATAGAAAAATAACCGTGAAAGGGCAACATACTGTGTTTGCTTTGTGCACATGGTATGTCACAGGTGCTGCTGAGCATGACCCAGCATGGTCCACAAGAGTTACACAAGTTGTAGCAATAGCCCTCATTGCTGCCCAGCTGTGCCAGCCTCCCCTGTTGTTCTGTGTCCTTTTCAGTCCAAAAGCTGCCGTGGACTGCCCTCACCTTCAAGGATGCAGAAATTACCAGGTGCATCAAAGGCACAAGAGTTAGGGGAGAAAAATGACTCACAGAACACACGTCATTTTCCTTAGAGTCACCGTGTTTTCCCCTTTTCAGTAATGCCCTTGGCAGCATTTAAAATGGAAATGGATCAGCTTAGTCATTTTAAGATTTAACTTCTCTGAGATGAATATAGGATGCAGGTGATACACACAGAGGACAGAGCAAGGGGCAGTTGCAGTTTATTTAAATAATAATCACATTTGTCTCCATGCATTCAAAGTGATAAATGGTTCCACTGTGGTGATGGCTCAGCATATTATGCAGAATCATTCATCACTGAGTTCTCTCCCAGGAAAATCAGATCAGGGTGGCTTTACCCCATTTGCAAAGAGAATTAAACACATTCTAGGCTTTCCCCACCCTTCCAATACTTTCCTATTTACCAGGGAAGTGTTACTGTTACATATGGGATGAAGCTATTACAGTTCTTTGTGGGGATAAGGTTTTTGACCTCTGTGTACTTTTAAGGTAGCTTTTCTGTATCACTTGAGTGGCTCTACAAAACTGGTCATGTGTGACCCAGCTGATACAACATTATTCTGGCAATGTTGTGGCCTGGGGGCTTCAGTCTTGACCATCCATAAAGTCTATATATAGATACAGATATTGATATTCAGCTATTAGCCTCAGACAGATGAGGAGCATGAGTTATGGAAAAGCCCACAGCAGCAATTCCTACACAGGGCATAGTGTTTGCATGACAAATGAGAATTAACCAGGCAGTGATGGATAGTGCTAGAAGGATTATAGCCAAGCATACTTTTGTACTAGCAGGTAAGTAATTTTTGGGTTGTTTCTATATGTCAAAGCTAAGCTAGTATTAGCATTTGTAGTGAGAAGCACTTGTTTTAGAAAGAGGACAGTAGAGAGGCAGGAAAAGGTAGGTTTGGTTTCTCGGAACAGCTGTTGTCTTCCTGAAAGTGCACACACATACACACACACATACGCACACATATATACACACACATTTATATATATATATATTTTTTTTTTAATATATATTCTTTTAATATATATATATTTTTATATATATATGTACTGAGATGATAGCACTGGAAAACAATGATGGTAGTACTACCCTCTCTCACTGCAGCAATGCAAAGTTGTGGCCCAAAAACCTTCATCCTTAGAGAATCTGACCCCCCAATTGCTCAAGATGTGTAGTCAGCACAGCAGACTTTTTTAATAACTTCTTCACTTTCCATTCAGATAATCCCATGCAGATAATTCCCATAAACTCTAAAAGGTATTTTACCTTCTTCAGCAATTGAAGTCATTGTTTTATCATGATTTCATTTTAGTGGGCATCTGGTGGTGCAAGCCAGCCGAGGGGAGCAGAACCGCTCTCATTAATAACAAAGATAAAAAAAGGGAAAACACTTGCTGGAAGCAGTCTGCACATGCTCACATATGACCTTTCTCTGGTTCTTTTTCTAGAACTTGGTACATGCCCCAAGGTACCTCTATCTGGGTATGCAAAATGCAATGCAGTGCCACGTAGAGATACCTAAGCTAACCTCTAAGGAGCTGGAGTACTTCTCATTTTACCAGGGGCAGTCTTGCACTGAAACAAATACTCAGATGGGAGGATTCCAGGCTAGCTCATTTAGAGCTAATTAAGGTTTCTTGTCTTGTGGCAGCTTGTGCTAAGCCTGGGCAGACATTTCTGTCCTGACCCTGGCACAGGATGTGGCACCTGAGAACCAAATCCTACCAGACCAGAATTTGAAACGGTGACTGATTTATAGGCTTGCTTTGCTCTTGCTTTGTTCAGTTGTTTTCAGGACACTGTAACCATATGAGATAAGACCACTGCTTGAACTCATAACCCTCTTATTTAATGCTGATGAAAAAATCATTAATTTTAATAAATAGCTCCCCACTACACTACTTTGTCCATTGGTTCCTTTGGAGCAGTTGTATCCCAGCATCCCCCGAACACAATCAATCAATAAATATCAGCCTTCAAAATCTGCACACAGAACCTTGTGAAAGCACTGAGAAAACACAGAAACCCAATACCTGAGGCTGTCTGTGTATCTTAATTGTAGCAAAAACCATTGAAAATCAAGAGCAATGCAGAATACCGTTGTTTTATATACATGTTATCAAGAGTCATAAATAATGTAAAAGAGTAACCAGCACCAGCAGGACTCCCAAGAATACTTTGTCTTGTTTGTATGGACATGAAGTAGTCATGTGAACTGGCCCCTGAAGAGATCTGCTGTTGTTACCCCTGTGGGAGGGTGGTTCAGGGTAGGAGTGGCAGAGGGGTTCAGCATCTCATCAGCCCTGCATAGGGTTTGCAGGGGCATGACCTGGACACTTCATAGCAAGGACTTATTTAACCATTTAAGGAATCACCACCAGGCTATAGGCTATAATAAACAGGAAAAATAGAATTGTAAAGTAGAAAAAATAAATGTTAGATATAAAGAAGGTCATTCTGAAAGCAATCATGAGAGGAAGTGACAGGAGGCAGAAGAAAATGGATTCATTTTGGAAATTTAAAATTAGCCTGGAGGAAAGGCTAGAAAAGGCTTTAACAGGGTCAGTTCTGAGAGGAATAGAAGATGGAGAGGGTAATTTATATGACATTTATGAGAATGAGATAAAAGATTGGAGACATGTTATACTATCCACCTTCAGTTGTGTGTTGGGTTGAGAGCACTGGTTGACTGACCACAATATTGATACTTCTCTTTTTCTGTTCAGGAGAATCCCGATGAACTCTACATTGACCTGGGAAGTAAAATGCATCCCAATGCGACCAGGTTTACGAAAGCTGATTGCAAGCCTGAGTTGTGATGCTTTGAGGCATGTGTATGGTGAGCTGAATGTCCAGATTCAGAAACCATGAAGCAAGGTGCTGCCTTCTTCTCTCATTTAGCTACATTTCAAAATACCATGGTATGGGGTGGCTAAGGGAGAGGTATAAATCTGCTTATTGTTATTTTGGTCATCCTTGTGCTGAAAAAAAGCAAACTAATTGGTATGACTGGGAAGAGCATAAAAAAGCACCTGGATGCCAAATGATTTAAAATTAGATACATGTAATTAAAGGCAATTCTAGGTCATATTATTCCTGTAGTTCACTTGTATTTATGGTCTTTGGCATTAGTGCTGCAAGGGAATTTGAAAAGCTCCATTCACCAGAGTAATCTGAACTTTAGTTTTAATTAAGGCCTGGTATTTCACTGAAAAGGGAGGAAAAAAAAGAACCCAGTGTTATAAATTCTTAGACTGAATTATATAACGTTATGGTAGATCATTCAGGCTGCAATAGAAACAGGTATTTCTAGCTAAAGGATCTGCTTTATCTTACAAATTAATAATGTTCTGGTTCATGGAGAGCTCACTTTGCTGGAAGCATCTCTCAGGATGTTTTATCTCCAGAATATTTTCAGCCCCTTGTTTCATCTTGCAGCTTCCCTATGCTTTTTCTCCTCCTCTTTCATGTGTGCAGGCACCCACACATTCTCACTTCATACCCTCACCACACCCCGTATGCTGTTGATATGCTCTTCCTCTACTTTGCTGGGTAAAACCCCAGAGTTTTTTCTGCCTCTGATCAGAGTTTATCACACAAAACCTGCATTTTCTGGTAATATCTCCTGTGTATGATATGTTCTCTCCTCACCCTTCTCTGCCTTTCTTTTCTCTCCTGAGCCCACCCTGTAGACCCTTTTCCCACGAGTGTGTCAGGGGTGTTTGCTGTCCCACAGCAGCCCAGACTGGCAAATGGGGTGAAGGAAAGAGGAGTGGAGCAGGGATCCTGAGGGTCTTCTCCTGCCAGTCCCACAAGCCTAGCCAATATCCTGCACTGAAGCTGGGTGAGACTAAAAATATGGATATGAGTTTAGATTAAAACTAAGTTCCCGAGAATCATGGCTAAAGCAGAATGAAGACTTGTTGCATGAGTTACCCCAGGAATACAGAGGGACAGAAACTCCTCTGGGAAAGGAATAAAGATGTATCCTGAGAGTCAGAATCCTACACAAGCTGCAGCAGCTCCTCCCCTCTGGCCACAGTATCTGTGAGAGCATATCAGGTGTTAATAGCACAGCTGAGCTTCTAAAGTTAAAAGGAACCTCTTGCTCTCTAAACACTGGGGCTTTACTGTGTGGCCATATCCTTTGGTGGTCTCAGTGAAAAGTGAGGGAGATGCCTTCCCTTCTGCTCCTCTTGTTGCTACACATTGCCTGTGGTAATTGCCTGTAACCAGCTGTTAAAATCTTGGGGGAGGAGAAATGCGGCTGCTCTTTTTACTAAAGTGTGGGGAGCAAAGCACAGTATCCTGAGTACCCTAGGATTCAGGAAAACCAGACTTTTTGGGGCTTTTCCTTCAGGCATGGACACACCCTCATTTTATACAACTTATGTGGCTATATTAGAAACTTGGCAATGTCAAAGTCTCCCATATAAGTCCTGTGGGGTAGAAGAGACTGAACAATGTGTTGTCAGTGCCAGGTGACAATCTCTGTTAGGTAATTAAGCAGTCTTACCAAGGTCTACATCTTCTAATAAAATTATCCGTTTTGTGCTCTTGCATATAAACCTGCTTTCTATTCCAGACATTTTATAAATACAGTGTAATAAGAATTTAAAATAAAGCGTGTCTGATTGCACTTGTGTGCTGTGTTCTGTATTTTGATCAACGATTTCTACATAGTAGACACCAGTTGCTGCATCTTCATTGTAAAAATTTAAAAATTCACTTTTGAGCCATGCTAATAACAGTGTCTTTTTTGGTGCAAAGGAGGAAAGCTTATATTTATTTAAATGGAAAAAAAAATTACAGGCTCAGTTTAACTCTTTTCCTTTGGTTTTCTTTCTGTTTCAACAACTGACTACCTAATGAGTTGGACAAGGTGATGATTTCCAGAGATCATCACTAGTGCCAGGAAAAAGAATCCCTGGAATTTGCTCTAACTTGTCAGAGACCATTCAGGCACCCGTTTGCCTCTAATGAAACCTTACCTACATCCCATTTTTAAGAAGTGCTTCTCTCAGCTAAATATTTCAGGACATTTTACTAGGAGACATTAAGCTGAATGACCTTTGCCAAGAGACAGGAAGTATTTTTATTTGTAGTTTATAGATGGGTATGTTGGAGCGAAGCGATGGCTAGGAACAGAGACCAGGGATGTCAACAGCCCTTGGCACCACCAGCCTGCTCACTGTGTACTGAGATGCTCACAAAAACCTAAGGACAAAATGAGGATGGCTTCTAGGATTTGAGCCACTCGTCAGCCCCTGCATGGGCTGTCACATGAAACACAGGTAAAACCTGACTGGAGAAGCAGGGAGTGCTGTGATTGCACTTCATGTACACATAAGGTGTGATCAGTCAATAACGAGGACAGATTGGAAACCTCAGATCTGGAGGAGCTCTGAACCTGAAAAGAGTGACAGAGTTCAAGTTCTTCAGCTGAGTGTCTTTTTTGAGTGGGCTGATACTTGGGTCCTCAACGCAACCATAATAGCTGAGAGATGCACTGAGGAGGAAAGAGTCCAAACCCAAACCTCTGCTTCCACTGATTTCACAGTCCAGCAGCTCAGAGGTGCCAAATGTCTTTGACAAAAGTCACTCCTGAAAGCACACCTCATTTGTTACCAACTTGTTACATCCAATCTGTGGGTTGCTTGGTTGCTCCAATATTCATCAATTTGTCACATTACAAATCTTACTATGATCAAAAGGAAACACATCTTACAGGTGGACCTGGGAAGAATATATTGTTAGACTTGTTAAAGATAAGCTAATAAATAATTAGGATGGAATTATATTCTTGTATTTTTATTACAATGATAGTAACATTTATAGTCCAAAATATATTAGGTAAAACTGGTGCACAAGCTTTATAGCATACTCCACTTTCTCTGCTTTTTTTATGCACCTCTATACTGCCCCTGTGATATCTTCAATCTGTGTGGGGATGTGTGTAACAGCAAGTCACCAGTGTCCCAGGTCCTCCACCAAGCAGAGTTTGATAATAGTGGGGAGTTTATCTTCCACTTCACTGGGATAAGCACAACAGAAAATTTCTTCCTCGTCACCCTGTGATATATCAGAGGCCATTTTTACACACTTCCTAGTACACTCCACATCTTGTTCTTTTTTTATTGATTCAGCTCCACAGTAGATCCTAATTTGATACATGTGATGTATTTTACATGTGTTGGGTACTCATTGAATGGTCTCCTTTGTTACATCTAACACTGAATTTGTCTTACCTACCTCCTAATGTTGCACCCTTTCACAATTATTTATTAACTACTGGTGAGCTGTTTGTAGTCTGAGGCCTCCCATATCATCCAACACCTGCACTAAGGTGGCCCCTGTTACCTTCCCATCCTAAGGAACCTTTATGCTGCATTTTATTTTGAGGTCATAAATAGTTCATCCTACACAGAATAACTACCTGCTCTTAGTGTCTACTAGTTACAAAAAGGAGAGATAACAACAAGCTTTTCACCATGCAATTGGATAATGCACAGCAAAAACTAAAAGAAAGCCAGTAGTAAATACCAGGTCATTAGAAAATTGCTCTTACAGGTAAAAAGCTTGACACACCCTGATGCTTGTGCTGCTAGGTTATCACCAAGATGTGACCTTTCACAAGCAATGACAGCATCTGATTTGTGCACCAAAATGAGAGAATGTGACTGAGCATTGACTTTTCTAGTGACTGGCACTATCGGTGATAATTGCTTTGAACTGAAATTAATCAATAAACACTCTGCCAAATCAGTGACACACCTGGCCCCCCACCCTTTTCCACGGCTGGGCACTTTCCTTCCTGCTATGTGGAAGGAATATTCTTTCCTTTCATATTGCTTTCATGTTTGTCCTTGTTTTTCCCAAGGAGAAGGCTGTGGCTGCTGGTGCTGGCTTCTGAATTTGAGTGATGGCACAACAGAGGAAGACGACCAGATCGGAGAAGGTGCAAAAACCAGAATTAATATCCCTATTATGAAAGAGGAAAGTCTAAAGTGTACTGTAAGTGTTGATGGAAGGAGAGGAATTGTCTTGTATATTGGAGCTGGCATGATAGCTGGATGAGTAAGGGAGAGATGAGTGTGCACTGTGAGGAGATCCAGACTAGGCTCAGCCTTTTCCGTAAGTCACCAACAGCCCAACTCAAACATGATTGTTCCTGTCTGGTGTCTGCAGGATTAGTCTGGGAATAAAAGGGACCCCTCGCAAACACTCACGCAGTTCCTGCTCAGGTTTTGGCTAGCACAGAGTGGACACAAGGCCCTGGTGTACGCTGGAAGCAGCACTGATCAAAGTCACAACACCACCTAGGCAGGACATGATGGATGGGGAGGGGAGGAGGTCATTATGCAGCTGCCATCACCTGCAGGTTGCTGTCTCCTGCAGCCACAATCCTGGCATATTGATTGTGTGACTGTTTCCTCAGAATCCCCTAACTTATGGAAATGGTGTAGATCAAGCTTCCAAGCTGGAAGTTATAAATATATCAGCTTACCCAAAAGTCTTTTGAAGTGGATCCAACAGCAGTCAGGAGACTTTTGTGCTTCCAGGTGTGAAACAGGGCACACCCACAAGATGATGGGGGAGGAAGAATGAGCACTCTCACTGTCTACTAGGTAACTATTTTGTTCATTGCTGCCTAAGTTGTGAGTTATGAATCAGAGAACTGTGAGTTGGAAACATCATGAATTAAGTGATGAATCAGTGAATTGGCATGTTAGACTGATTTGTGCAAAGCTGGAAGTGTCTGTTTTCTTTCCTAGTGTGTTCATAGAATAGAGTTTAATTTACAGAGTACATTTTCCTGTAATTTCAAGCAACCCAAATGCATCATGACAACCCTAATTGAAGAAGTGGGAAACATCTGGTCTAGTGAAAACTGTAGTAGCAATGAGTGGTGTTGCAGATGCAAGTATTTTGCTTATGCAATGGGAATATCCTGGTTGGGTACAAATGCAACACATAATCTCTGTTCAGTAGCTTTGGTTGCTCTCTCTTTTGTGATCTCTGAGACCTTTGTTAGATTTTGGCTTCTACCAAGGTGCGATTCCCAGGTGTGCTGCCAACAGATACAATCAAACATCTCATGTTTACTTTGACCCTCATTCTCCCACTGACCCCCTTTGATATCATGTATCTCTTGTACTGGGAGAATCAGAGAGACCTTCTTCCCTCTCCAACATGCCACCTATAGATTCACAGGCTTCTGAACTTCCACCCACATCACATCTCCTTCAGATTTAGGAGTCCTACCTCACTCATCTTGTGCATGGAAATTCTTCCATGCTTGTGATTTGTCTTGTTTCTCTCCTCTGAACTTCTCCTAACTTTATGTCACTTTAAGCACCATTAAAACACGGCAGTTTTAAGCATCTGCAGTTTGAAAGGACACTGCTAATGAGTGACTGGCCTACCTGCGCAGGGAGAATGTGGGTCTCTTGGTACCCAGATTCATTAGGTTAAACCTGGACTCAGCTGTGGTTGAAACAGATTGAAAACCTGCTCTTGTTGCAGGATCTGTGCCATAAAGGTCGAACACATTTTGTGCTTTTGCATGCATTGTTTCATGAAATACCTCTACTCTCTCATACAAATGTGACTGCCCTTGAAAAGACCACAGCTTATCTTTCGACAGCATTTTACTGACAATAAGAAGGGCATTAACATTTGAAAACAAACCAATCTTTTTCATCACTATGTAGATTCATAGGATTCTGAGAAGCTCTTAAATGTTATCTGCATGCTGTTCTTCTTCAAAGTAAATATGTCTCATAATCTCAGTGGTTGTATGGTGCTCTTCAGGTTGCTTTATCTGATTACAAAATTCCTCCACTTGGAAATAACCTGCAGAATAATAGTGAACTGTTGCTGTGAACTTCAGACAGCTGCACAGAAAAAACTCACAGAGTAAGGAGTAAATCTAGTGAGTTGTAGCTCAATTTTAATATTCTTCAGCTATATTTGCATTAGTAAGTTTTACAGGAATAGATATTTAGAGTAAAGCCGCTGGCACTGAGTTCCCAACAGCAACACTGTATTTTGGAGGGTTTATATTAGACTTGCCATCTCTGGTCTGAATGGCTGTGAGCCCTTGGAGAGCCTTTAATGCACTCTTCAATTCAATCACTCTTCACTCTTCAATCAACTCACACAAAACAGAGCTGATCCAATGTGTGCTCTTAGATCACCGTGATACAAACTAAAACACTGTAAACCATTGTTTCAAAAACATGTTCCTGGTCAGAAGATGTGAGGGATAGCCAAGAGCTCAGCATCTGTGACAGCTGCATGGCAAATATCTGCCTGAGCAATGCGATCTGAGAGCACTGAAGCATTCAGTATTTTCCTGTGTATGTGTACTGGTGCAAAAGTTCTCACACCACCACCGCTCACTCCAACAGGAGGTACAAAATGTGCACCTTCAGAAGTAATGGTAGGAATGCTTGATAGTCCAGCTTTAAGGAAAAAATTCTCTAGTCTCCCACAGGTCTGGTTTTGTATCAGCAGGAATTGGTGGTGCTCTCTCCACAGTGGAACACTAACCCTGTGGGATCCCTGGGATTATCTTTGTGCTGCTCTAGTTGTATCTGTGCTGGTACCAAGATGCTTGTTTTGGGAACTGGTCTCCTTTTAACCACATGCTGTGTACTTCACTAGTGCTGCACACTGCCTCCAAATCCCCTCTGTAGCTGGAAAAGTTTGTCCTGCTGTTTGCTTAAAAGTTTGTTTGGTTTGTTGTCCTTTATAGAACAAACAACTTGAGCTAATTTAGGGACTGTTATAAAGATGATGTTCCAAAGCCTCTGCTGCCTAAACAGTTTAGTTTGTAGGAACATATTTTCCTTTACTAAGATAAGCTTTGCACAGGGCCATTATAAACCCCACTGCAACATGCTGAGGAATTATTTTCTGCCTTTCAACTGGTTTAAGTTAGGTAGCCACAGTTTTTGCAATATAAAACAATACTTTGTGCTCCAATCAGCTAGTTCTGGAAGAGCTTTTAAGTAATAAAACCTATTCCCAAAGCTCTGTTGACCTCATCAGTATTACTGATGCCTAAAAGAAAAAAAAATACCTTTGCGTTCAGAGACTCAGCATTGGGGAAGTGTCATCATCAAACTGCAAATTAACTTGCAGCCAGCTGTGGTTACCATTGAAAGTGTGAGGTTAAGCAAATGGGAAAAGCCACCATTTTGAAGAAAAAGGGAAAAAAAGCAGATTTCAGACAGGGGATGAAGGAATTTAAGAAAGTAAAAGAACCTCTACATGTGATTTTTACATATTTAGAATTTGAGTGGCAGGAAACAAATGGAACTAGGGACAATGTTGAGGGAGAGAGGCAGAAGAGGCTGTATCTAGAACAACACAGACATGCCAGCAGGCAAACTGATTATACCACTTTCTTTCTGAATCCGTAATTTCTGTCCCCAAGGGGATCTTGGTTTCTTTATATCACTGCTCAAACAAACAGCGGTCAAATATCTCTCTTCCTGCAGCAGCAAAGGGACTTTATGGCTCCACCCTTCTTTGGTCCTTTTCATCCACAACAATTTGTTCAGCCTATGGGTCTCTTTTGCACAAAACCTGTACCTAGAAAACAGGTGCATATAAACAAAGCATGGACTAAACTAATAATGATGGTGAGCCACAGATGCAGGCTAAAGCTTTCCAAGATTTTAGCATTGCATTACCCCTGATTCTGTTTTGTCCACAATTGGTAGCTCTGACTGGACAGGTCCAAGCATGTAAAGACACTCTGGGAATTTTTCCTTTCTAGGCATGTGCCTTTCTAGGCATGTGCCTGGGTCTGTGTAGAAGACATTAGCAGGTGACAAACTGCTAAAAAACTAAAGCACTCAGAAACATGAATACATGACTGATAATAAGTCGGCCCCTTTGCAGAATGGTCATCACCACTGCATAGACTAATTACACGATTTTTTCCACAGGAATAGTCTCTCCCTTGGCCGGGATGGATGGTGAGGTTTGGCAGGATGGACTGTGATCTGAGTGCAGCCCCTGCCTGTTGGATCCCTGTGTCATTCCTGCAGGAGTGGGGGAAAATATCCGGGGTAAGGGAAGGGGTCAACAGGAGAACAAGATGAAGGCCGTTGCTATTTAGGCTGTGTGTGCCTTCGCTGGCAGTGCACTCCTCTGGTGATGGGCTGGTGGGTCTGCTTGGGATGAGCAATCAGCTGTTTGTGGTTCTGCAAGATGGATTGCTGGCACAGGGCTCCTGGGTGCATGGGTAACCAACTCTTTGCTGCAGGAGAGGGGTAGGAGGGTCACACGCTGAATCCATTAAAAGTGGCAGGAAGTGTAACTCCTCTCAAAAATCAGCTGTTAATTGAGCATCCCAGTTTTCCAGGTAACTTTGAGTTTCTCACCACCCTGTACGTAACAGGCCTACCAGAAAAATGCAGTCACTGTGCACAACTGAATGCCTGTGAAGCAAGAGTAACTCGGTTTTCTGAGCAGGGCTTGAAGAGGCAGTGGGTGGGAAGAGCAGGACAAGCTTGGATCAAGGTGCTCCTTGACCCCATACTCCAGCCTTTTCTCTGTCTGTTTGACCTTGCTGAATTTAGGGCAGAAACTTGAGACACGTTGCAGGGCCCACAAAAGAACAAAAGCAGGGGATGTCATAGAGCTGAAGGGGAAAAGGCAAAACTCCTGGCCAAGGTTCACGGTATCTGTGGTCATTGTACTGTGGTGGAATTCCCCCTTTTGAAACATCTGTGTTTCATCACAGCCATGCTTGGGTGCAGGCTGGCTGTGCTAGCAGCTTGAGAGTGGGAGTATCCCATGCCGCTTTCAGTGGGACTAGAGTGGCTGAAGTGAAGAGTGCAGTAACTAAATTTACAAAGGTTTAATTGTCCAGTTCTTATAATTTTTTTACTTTAATGATTTTTTTGTATTAATTGATGTTGCATATCTGGGCAGTTGAACACTTTTATCTTCCAGTAGGATCAGGGCTTTGGGAAAACCTGGAGAGCCTCCTTAGGGAAAGTCACCACCACTGAGACTGAGGGATTCACAGTATGGGACACTCCAGAGGCTCTCAGTCCTTCAGCCCCACACTCAGCCTATCAGCTCGGAGCTTTGGTGCACCATAAACCCAGGGTGATGGAGTTGAAGGCTGGAATTAAAGGTCGATGTGGCTGGGAGGTAGCTGAGGTTAGTTTGCTAACTGACTGTATCAGCAGATATCAGAAATCAATTCTGCTCTCCCTTGCTTGGCCCATCACAGTCGTCAGTGAGGGGAGAGAGTTTTTGAAGACAAAAAAAACTTGTCAACTCTCTGTCCTTGAGAGAGTTGACTTTATCCTTCACTTCTCCATCCCTTGAAAATAAAATAACACATGTGGGGAAACACCAAATAATAAAAGATAGTGGTGTTTTCCTCTTCCTTTTTTATTTTTCATGCTTCATTAATTTTGAGCTGTACTGTTGATGTCTGGCTGCGTTACAGTAGATCCATTTACTATTGCAATACACCCTAACAGGTTCCTGATAAAGGACTTGGGCAATGAAATCAACTCCAGGAGCTCTTTCTATAGCACACCAGAAAAATAAAAATTAAGGCAAAGAAGAGTACGTAAATCTTCTTCAGATTGCTTCTTTTCTGTTGTTTCTTCTCTGGTTATCACATATACCAGCTTTAGGAGATTTCCAAAACTTGGCTGGAGAATCAAGGTTAATAATGAGAATAAAATCAGAGATCCTGAACAAGGACCATAGCTCCATACTATAGGAATTAACTAAACCCATTCCTGAAGCCAGAGGCAGGGGGAAACACTTATGAGGACCAGTCATTTGCCAAGAGAGGCAATGATGTCAACAAGATAGAGGTGGAAGGTGATTCAGGATAAAGTAGCTCTGCAGCTGATTTTGGGGCATCCTTGTCTTTGTGTCCTGTTTTACAAGTGGGATGGGTTCATACTGCTTGCAAGCATTGCCTGGAACCACAGACCAATGCTGAGCCATAGAATCCAGAAAGTGATCCTCAGAACAACCACTTCTGTCTTATTTAAAAAAAAAAAAAAATTGCACTTGCAGGGAAACAAAAAATGGGGAGAAATAATAATAAACAAACTTTCCAAGTATGAGCTGATTCTTACTTGGCTTCAAATTAAAAACTGTATGATGATTAAAAAGTCTGGTTTTTTTTTCACTAAGACTTGACATGGGCTATGGATTTAAAAAAAATATAAATTAGAAACAAGGTATTATTACTCCAGGTTATTAAAAATCCTGCATGTAACGTAGAAGTAGATAGAGGAGTTAAAGTTATTCCATATGTAAGATTTCCAGCAACAATCATCCCAGATGGTTGCTTTCAGTGAGGGTTGATTTGCAGTGAGATACAGAGCTGCTTTTCAAAGGTACAAAGTGAAAAGTGCTTGGCTCCTGCTGACTTCAGTGAAAGCACATGGTCCCTCCCAGGAAGAGGCATGTCTTACCAGAACACATACAAGAGCATTGACGATGTGCCAGCTTTTAAAAGAATCAATATTAACTATGTTTTGTTGTGTTGTAAAGACAGGTTAAAGCAATACCTGAAGCAGCTGCTGTGTCAGGGTTGGACTGGCTTACATCAGATCTTGGTTTGGCTTTGTGCTCTTTATTGACTAAAACATTGTATTTGATTGCAACAGCGAGATCTACTTTTAATTAGCCCAAGTTGGATGCTTGTATCCTGGGTCTTTGATAAATTTACTTTGATACTAGTGCAAACACTGAACACACCATTGATGTGTCATCTTTGACTCAGAAATTTCTCTTGAGAAGTATATCAGTTGAGCATTTCTGTGTGACAAGCATAGTAAAACAACATCTCCAAACTCCAGCCAGGTTTTCTCATTTCATCAGAGACCAACATTTTTACTACTGCATCAGCCTTGAAAATACTTTCCACCTGTTTCCTCTCTCGACACTTTTGTAAGTGATCTTGAATGTCTCACTACACTGGAGGCTGATCCAGAATGGCTCAGAGTGATGTGGAACAACACAGTAATACAATTTTTGGCACCCTAGAAGTTCATATGGTGATGTTTTTATGCCTCTCACTCAGAATTAGCCACAGCTCTACCTTCTTAAAAGCTTGTTTCATTCTGTTGCTACAGTCTTGATGGTTTCCCACTACCTTTGAGTCTGTCACTTTAGTTGATATTGATTCTAAAGCCTTCCCAACAGTTTCCCCTTTAAACTGACCCACTAATTTTTGAAATATTAGCACATATACACGTTGTTGATGTGAAAATGAATCAACTTTGTGGTAACATACATTACATATCCTGTAGCCTGAATGTTAAACTGGTCCCCTGGAGGTTTGATGGGAAGTTCTGTAATACTTTTGAGGTCTCAGCCTAGCTCTGTTTGACTCAGTAGCCTTGAGCACATTATTGAGATCCCAAAAAACTCAGAAAACAGGCACTGAGACGTAAAGGCAAGAGCACCAGAAGCCCAAGGGCCAGTGCTGCTCTCTTGCCATCTCTTCATTGCAAAAGCTCTTTCCCTGCATTGGTTTTATCTTAAAAGGTCTTCCAAGTCGTTCCACTTAAATGCTTGGGCACCATCAACCAGAATGCCCTCAAGGTCTCTGCACACGTGCGTTACACACGTACACATGCATGCCCATCTTCAGGCATCTTCAGAGCACTCACGTATCCAAGGATCTTGAGCCTTCACCCTTTGGAATGTATCAAGTCAGTAAGAATTCATGAATGTATAAAGGGCTTTACAAGAGCTACTGTGAAAAAATAATCTAATGTAGCACATGGCAATAATCAGGCTAAGGGTTCGTAGAAGCAATAACGGGATCTGACCACTTCCTACAGGGTTAATATTTTTCTGATAACTCCAGTCTATACCATGGCCTTTGCTGATCATTCTTCCTCTTTCTCTGCAGTGCACTTGTCACAAAAGTCCCTGCCCAATCTCTCCATGTGGACCCAGGGGTACACTTAAATACCCTTTGCATGAGAATTATCATCTGGGATGGAGCCCTTTGGGTTTGGTGCTCATTTGCTGAATTCCCTGTGCTAGCAAACATAATATGCAAAATTATTGCCTGTGCTTTAAAGACCTGCTTACATCTTAAAAATAACTTTTTAGAAAACAATTCTCCTTTACCTTTTCCCCTAAGCCAGACAACTCACTCGTGTTCTGAGTTATATATATCTTTTTTCCTCATGCTTTCCTAATAATGGCAGTGGTATTTTTCTGGGAAAAGCTTCTTGCTTGACAATAATTCCTCCTCTTCTGCAGCTTATTTCCTCATTGGGATCACAATTCTCTGCAATACCTTCATTGATTTCTTCTGCAACTGTTAATATAACTTAGTTCTTTATACATAATGCTCTGTAAATGTAAACTGGCAGGATTTTAGAAAGTGACTAGCAATTTCTGCAAGTTCCTGCTGCAAGAAAGCTTATTTTCCTAGACAATGTTCCTCTGCCTTCTGAAAATAAGTTTTGCCCTCTAAAGTGGTTCAGGCTGCATGCCCATAATGAAACGACAGAGTTACCTATCACTCACTGGCCTGTGAGCCTGCGTGGGGAGCTTCCTGTCTGGCTCAGAACACTGGAAGCACCTGCAGCATCTCTACCAAGGCTGTGCCCCCAGTCCCCTCCGCTGCTTTCACCACTGCTGCACGAACCTTTGCAAGGCTACCACCCCAACCTGCTGCCCACCCCACACACACATACCCCTTCTCATCCTCCCATACAAAGCCTTCAACACGTAACTTTCAGCTGGTGAACCTGCTAGCAAGGTTCCCAAACAGATGGCGAGTCTCGCGCATGAGACAAATTTCTATTTCTAGCCCCATTTTGCAGAACACAAGAGCTCTGGAAGAGGCTTGCTCACAGCCTCGCAGTGAAATCACGGAGTTGCGAGGAGCACATGGATGCTCGGACCTCCCCAAGGGCCATCCTCCAGCCCGGAGGCCAGGGTGGGATCTGCCCTCTTGACAAGAGCTCTGCTGCCCTTTCAGCCACTGCTGGCCAGCCACCCCAGGAGCTCAGGCCGTCAAGCAAGCCAGCAGTCATGCCTTTAAAAACCAAGTGGCCACAGGCCCTGACAGATTAATTTTCAGACTGTGTCTGACCTTCAGCCATGGGTTTCAAATCCCTGCATTAGACTACAAACATGCAGCATAAAAAATCCAAAAAGTGACAGGGGAGTATAAATGCACATTTTCCAAAGTGGAGAGCTGGTCTCTCCTCCAATTTTTTGGCTGTTCTTTTGTTTTAATCTGGCTATCTGACATATTGAGAGTCTCATGTGAGGGGAAGTGGTCTCCTTTCCTCTCAGAAAGGAAAATTTTGCTGACACTGCACACAGTGACAGCGTTGTGCTATCTCCAGTGCCTATAAAGTTGTTTTCCTTGTGAAGTTGGGCAGGTGATGGCCAACTTCAGCAGTCAGGTTGGAGAACAGTGAGAGGAGGTCCTTGATATCACTGAGGTATCACTGAGACCCTCAAAGAAAAGGTGGATGTCCTTACCCTCTCTGTACAGCACAAGTGGAGTGATAGGCAGGGAATTGCTGCACCAGGGCTGGGAGAGACCATCTGAGACAACTTCCAGTCCTTCAGGCAGAGAGAACAGCAATGTAGATGTGGAAAGTGGGGTGTATTTAGAGTTCCAGGTGCACGGCACTGTTGGGAGAGCTTAGAACTGAGCTGTCAAAAATCTCCTGGGTGGGCAAGAAACGCAGGCTATTGTTTCCTTTGGCCACTGCAGGTGAATGGATCCACTGGTTGGACGCTCTGGGTGTGGTGAGTGTTCCTCTATGTGCAAAGCAAAACACCTGTATTGTGGTGGCTGTGAAGCAGGTGTCTCGTGGGAGTGGATCCTTCACAAACGAGTTTTTTGTAGGCTGTTTTAATAAATCAAGAAAGAAAGCATATTCTGACCAGCAATTCCTTGTTATTATTTCAGCTAACTGCGAATTCTGCTACTATTTTGGCTCAGCCACCTGCTCACAAAGCTTAGTTTGTTGCTAAGTGTCAAAATACCCTAAATCAGAACTGGTGTCTCAGCTAGCAACCAAGCAGCAGTAACACTAATGAGTCTGCAACATGATTTACATATAGGATTTCAGTGCCTGCTACTATAAGAAGAGCAGCTATAGAGACTAGGAGATCTGCATGAGCTTAAACAGAAAAATTTATCACAATTATGGTCATTTTTGGAAAAAAACCCACAAGTTCAGGGGGAGTCAGAGCATTTTAGTATCCTATATCCTCCTGAATTACTGAAACTTTATACTCATGCTGACTAAAGAAGTCTTAAGTTGGTATTTTTCAGACATGTCCCAGAAATAGCTTTTGGACATTTTGTTTTTCTGTTTTTGACTAGGAATAAATATTTTTATGTAGGAGAAAGCAAAGGTACATGTAACTTTGAAGTACTTGATTCCAGAAGCATTATGGTCAGCCGGTCAGAATTTGGCTATCAGAATTTGGATTATGGCAGCATGCCAATTTTTTCCTTCTTTTTTTGTTATGCATGGCTTTGGCTATGCTCTAGTCAAGAAGGATTGGCTGCAAATCTCATTAACATTGCTGGAAAGTCTTCATGTGTGCAAGGGATGAGGTTCCAAGCACCCGAATATTCATCAGCAATGACTCAGAGACCAGAAGACATTAACTCATAACAACACAAACTCAAGGCTCATGCTCCCAAACACAATTTGAAGTCTGGGATGGCTAGGGGAATTCATTACACAAACTGGCTGCTGTGGGCCAGCACCGCTGAGAGTTGAGCAGTGGGACCAGCAGGGAGCATGGAACATCCGCAGACTCTCACCTGGTGTTCCTTTCCCTGGTGACACTTGATAAATGCACAGGAAGTGCTGGCATTCAATTTTGACCTTCATTCTTAGAAAGCATAGAGGGGAAACTTAGAAAAAAAAATGGAATAATAATCTCTTTCCCTTTCCTTTCCTTGTTAAACCAGCAGGCTTTACCCAGCAGGCTGCCAAACAGTACAGGCCTGTTTTCCTCTTCTCTCTCTGTCCCAGTGGGAATCACCAATACCTCAAACTGTGCCATGGTGGGAGGCTTGTCTGGCAGATCTGCTGCTCAGCAGCAGGGAGGTTGCAGGCATTCACAACAATGGGCCGAATCAGAGAGGCTGGATCAGGGCAGAAGGGTCAGAGGGTCGTGACTCGAGGAGGAGGGATAACAGGTCAGAGCCGGTACCAGTGATCAGCAGCACCCAGAGTCAGCTTACTGGTACCCTAGCAGAGGTAAAATGAGATCTTGTAGGCACACTTGATGCTTCAATTGTAAAACTAAACCTGGCTGAGCAAAGCATGAGAGCACTTGATGATGCCTACATATGAAGTAATCACATGCTTGGCAACAGGATGAAACATGTTCATCCTGACAGGGGTATGTTGAAAAAAACAAGGCCTCCTAGGAGGAAAACTTGGTATCTCCAATAG
>VZRF01003382.1:320575-344012 GCA_013396875.1 Vireo altiloquus | reverse complement strand
GAGGAGAGGAGAGGAGAGGAGAGGAGAGGAGAGGAGAGGTGTTCTGTGGGGAGGAAAAGTAGTTTAAAGAACTGGAAACAGTGTGACTTTCATCTGTGAATGGCTTTTGTGGATGTTCTCCCAGTCTGAGATCATTTTCCAAGAAGGGATAAAAAGAAGCCATTGTTTAAATCCATTAAAGGTGGTGGAAGTAAACTACACATCAGGATTGCTCTCAGCCTCTGCACAGAGGGAAGGAGGATCCATTTTTGGACAAATTAAAGCCTTGGTGCTGAAAGTTTGTCTTCAAGTTTAGGCAAGTAAAAACTCAAACCAAGCAAACAAAAGAAACCCAACCAAACAATCAACTAACCAAACAAAAAACAAACTAAAAATCGACTCCAAATAGTGAAGGAGGAGGAAGGAAAAGAAGAGAGGAAGAAAGAAATCTAGAAAAGCTGCTTCCTTGCATACAAGCTCAGGAGGTTTAGCTCCTCTAAACATTATTGATCAACATAGGTAGATATTCAAGGAGAAATCATTTTCCCACTGAAGTCATCTTCACTGCTGCTGCAGACTTCAATGATGCCACAGTTTCATGTATTCTGTTGCAAATGAAGTGTATGACAATTCAATATATAAAACCCATCACAAGAGAATGAACGAAGAGTACAGAGGGCCTGTTCTTCATCCCTATATAAAACTGGACACTGCGCTGTAGAAACACATTTATAGGAACATTTTTGGTATGGTGCACAGGAAAATAGCTTCATCAGTGAAATAAGGAATATGAATAATGCCAACTCTCTTGCCCTAAAAAGCTTCACTGTAAGAGCAAGAAACTAAATAAAATGCATGTACTACACCCTTTCTCCAGCACCACATGATGAACAGTACAAAGGTATTTAAAACAGCTATAATTGGATAGAGTATAGCTTGAAAGCATCCTGAAAGGACATAATTACAATGATCAATGCAATAATGTGGGATAAGACTTTGTATTATGCCTAGACCTGTACCTTGACTCAGAGGGTTTTCTCTCTAAAACAGAGCCCTGAAATCCAGGTTGTTTTGCATTCTGAGGCTATGGCTGACAAGCATATGAAGCAGCAGCTGCTCCATCATTGCTCCATTTCAGATGTCAGAGTCTGACCCTGTCAAACCCACTCACAGTCTCATATGTTCTGCTGAGGAGCTGGAGAAGTGCACGGACTTATTCACCAGAGCACTGTTCATTCATAACTAAGTCATCTGTGCTACCCACATCCATTAGCCAGAATTTGAAATACCACACAGAAAAGCAACTGCCTAAAATTTTCATGAACTGAGGTATTGGTCCTTGAGACATGAATGGAAAGAGAATCGGAAGTGCGCTTGTGATGATGAGTCATGGGTTTAAAGGGATCTTGTCGGGCAAACATTCCTTTTGAGCCTTCCTCTTTCTATTACCAGCACTAATCTCGTGGCACCTTTGAAAATCTGAGGGTCTGCATCCTTGCCTGGCAAATTCCAGCTGAGCATCCCAAGCCACCATTCCCTGCTCAAAGCCTCAATGGTCACACCAGGCCACATCACAGCCTTTAATGTAAAGGATATTGCAGCACCAGTCAAGAGGTGTTCAGCTTTTCTGGTTGGGCGTTCCATAAACCTGGTGGTGGCAGAAGGGCACCCATCCACCAGGAGTTTCTCCAAAGACTGGAGAACATTGTGGCCCACAAAGGGTCCATTTTCAGGAGGAGCTTCTACATGGAAGCATGGAGTGGCCCTGCAAACACTCTGCTCGTGGCATGAGCTTGTAGCAAAGCAGGGAATGTTTCAACAAAGGTCGGAGAGGGACAACTACATGTAAAAACACCTAGGTTTCCAGAAGATTCTGTATTAAGACATAGAGAGGAATTAATGCAATTGTCTAATCAGCTACCCACCAGTGATGGAGGCTGTACAAAGCAGCCAAATTGCCTGGTTTCCTGCTCACCCTTATGCTGGAGTATCTACATGAAGAGGACAAAACCTACATTTGGAAGTGTTGGCTGAGGAGAGAGATCTTTGGATGTCCCTGTCAGTCAGCTGGTCCTCACAGCTTGGAGCTACGCCTCTCGCTTCAGATAATGAAGACTTCAAAAGAGAATTCACATTTTTTTCTCATAGAGAGAGGATTTCATTGAGAGGGGCTGGCAAATCCAGCCAGGTGGAGAAGGCACAGAAGAGCCTGCCATGTGAAAAGAGAGGGGACAGAGAAGGAAAAGCTACCAGAAGGGATAGAGTCAAAAGTGATGGAAAGAGGAAGGAATATCAAGGGTAGGCAGAAACACAGGTGTTACTAGCCATGGTGCAGAGTGATGTTACAGGTTATAGAGGTTATAGAGATACAGGACTTTGCTGATGTACACACAGAGAGCTTGTGCTTCTTGTCCCTTGTGAGGATCACAGTGAGTTGTCAGGGTCCCTCCTGCCTCGGCCCAGTTTCGGTGAAGGACCTGGATGGCCTGAGGTGGACTACTGGCTTCCTCCAACCTAGCAGCAAGTTTATCATCAAAGTAGGCAGTGCTGGCATAAACCTTGTGCGTGACCACTATGGCCCAGGCGTGAAAATAAATTTCCTGCACACATCAGTGGTGTCCCACTGGGTGATGGAGTGGTCAGGATACCACGGGAGAGGACAGTGTGTCCCACTGGTGGTGCCAGCACACCTGGGGTACATCATACCTCCTGCATGCTGTAGTGGTCACCCAAGATACCTTAAGAGCCACAACGTGTGGCTTGGGCAGCAGTGCATGGCTTTGCAGCTCACTGCAAAGTTCACTTGCCCTTGGGCCTGGAAGATGGCATGAATACACATATTTATTTCCCAATGTGGAGACCACAGGTACCTCTGAAGGCAACCTTTCACATTCAGACATCAGTGGGCCACTGTCAGGACAGATGCAAGGAATCATCAAGTCATATTCCAGCCACTGCTGCAGGTGGTGTTGCCAACCTGAAGTAGTAATGGCTTGATGACTGCAGGAAGATGCAGCCAGGGTGGTGATGTTTGCTTCTTGGAGAAGGCCACTGTACCTTCCAGTGGCCTTGAAATAAGTTACACTCCTCCAAGAAGTATTGTGGCTTGATCTTGTTGATGGAATCAATCCATACATCCAAAGTGTCTGACTCATGTCAAACCCTGCAGGAGTGTATTCTCTGATCTGTGAGTAGCACTATCACAAGTAACTCAGAGAGAGAACACAGGCAGCTCTACGGCAACCTTTTAAATGTAAGTTTTGCCACAAAAAAAGGTTTGGGCAACTTGCATACAAAAGTAATTGTCACATCCCTATGTGCAGCTGTCTTGAGCCTGTGTGGAAGTTCATGCAGCTGGACCAACAGGACATCCTCAGAGTCTGAATTTGCAGCTACAAATTAGCCTTCACTGACAAGACCAGTTGGTGGCTATCCCAGCCTTGGGTCCAGTAGGTGTCATGGTGGTGTTCTGCAACAGCAGCTTGGCTAATATCTAATCTTCAGTTCCCTCAGCAGGCAAAGAGCAGCCTTCTTATGGTAACATCCATCAATCACTGCTTTGTAAGGTGTGAACTTGGTGCAGGAAGACCTAGGGGAGCTGCAAGTCCACTCACACAGCTCAGGGAATTTCTGAAGCAATAACAAATTAAAAATTCCTTTATATAATCTTACAACAGGTTTGAATTTTTAAAGGAAATAATCCCTTAAACAGCTCTCCATATTCTGTCTCTATATAGACTTTCATCTGGGGACTAGCCTTCTTGTTTATCTCACTGAAAATAGTTTTCCAGTGCTTCAAACTTTCAAGGGATTTTGATAAGGTGAGGAGAAATTTTGCTTGTACACAAGCTGTGGGAGAACTTTTGGCATTTCTCTTCACACTGGTGTGTTTCTGTCTCCAGATGGGACCCATTTGAGTCCCTCCACTTGTCTGCTGCCCTGCTGTCCTTCATGCATATGCAGCAAGACATCCATTTTCACTCTTTTCTCCAGTTCAAATAATCTTGTAATCTGATAAAAAAGGCCATTATGGGGATTGAAAAATCATAAAAAGTGACAAGTAGTGTCCCCTCCTGACTTTCCTGACATTACCTTTCACTCAAGCTGCCAGGAAGCAGCATCTGTTCCCCTTGTTATTCTGGCATTTCCTCTGCATGACGAAGAAAAATCCTCTTCCTCATTACCAGCCACGCATTGCATCCTGCTTTGCACCTGCTTCTTGTTTTCTCAATTATTTTTCTTACATTAGTTTACAAGTCTTAATTTAGAAAGGAGTGAGCAAATGTAATTCTTCCCAGATAAATTTATTCTCCTCCTTACCAGTCCACTGAAATGCCATCCTTCCCTATTCCTTTCCTTCCTCTTTCTGTCTGCTCAGATCCACTTCTTTTCCCAGCCTTTGCTGTTCCACCTCTCCTCCCTCTTCTGCTTCAGACTTGTTGCTCCTGCTCTGTGGTCAGCAGTGGGATGATTTGCTCTGTTGTGTGGTGCAAGGAAGGCTTGAAGCAGCAGCTCTGCTTGGCACCAGGAGCCTGGGGTGCCAGCCAGCCCCAGGGAATTGCACCCGGTGACACCTTTGGGACCAACTCCTTCGTATTCCAGAAGAAACCTACTGGTGATGGCTCACAGGTTTGATGGTGGTGGTGGGGCTCAGGCCAGTGCAAATGACCTGCTCTATTTTTAATTCCTAAGGCCTGGAGGAATGGAGCATCACAGAAATTGCCTTTGAACCACTAGGAAAAAGCTGTAAATTCAAGGCAAGTCTCAAGAAATCTCACATGCCTCCAACACCTCGTTCCTTGTAACTCCTCAGAGCACTGTGGTGACAGACAGCTGTCGTGTGACAGTGGTCCAATCCCTGTGAAAGCTTTTCCAGGCACTAATAACAGCAATCAAACTGCCTCAGAGCCCAAGGCAAATGTTTTCTTCAACCTATATTGTCACAGCTCAATACAGATAAGCTGCCTGTGAAACACGTAACCTCAAAGGGGTTGCCATTTCTGTCCCAAAAATTCCCCTCATTTGATGAGAATAGCTAGTGACAAGCAGGTGTTGCTGTGGTTCTTGGAGGGACAGTCTCTGTGGTCCAACACGAGTGGAGGTGGTGGGGTTTGACCTCTGGCTTGTGTCGAGCACTCGGATTCCTCTCCAGCCTTTGGCCTCTAAGCAGGAAACGCCGTGATGCGGCTGCGACTTGGACAGGCACGGAATGCAAATGTGCCCTCCTATCAATTAAGCAGGAAGAAACAATCATTTGGCTGCAAATATCCTGACTGCAAAAGCAAGCAGTTTAATTACTGAATCTTGCTGAAATTCAGCTTCATTGAGAAATGAAGTCTAATTCTCTTCCCATGGGAGTGACTGCACTTCTGTTCCCTTAAGGAGCATGGTAATTTTTCTTTTTGTGGTCCTCATGGTTGTTTAAAAATCAATTTTCTTTATCCTAATTCTATCTACATAAAATCCTGCTGTGTGCTAACTGCAGCCACCCCTTTGAGCCTAAATGCCTACTGTGATGACTTTTCTTAGGTGAACTCTACCTCATAAGTGTTGTGTCATTATTTAACATGATCAAAAGCTATTATAATGGGTCTGCATAATTAAAGTAATTAATTTAACTAATTACTTTTTTTTTTCTGTAAGGAAAACAGATATAATAAAGTAATACTCTTGTCTTAATCTTCCATCTTATTCCTATACAAATGGAACCTCCCACATGTGGACCTTTTTCTCATTTCATAAAAATAGAATAAAGCAATTTAAGAGGATCTAGAAATTCTCCAGGACATGTAATTAAGAGCTTGGTCTATTTGTCTGCCTAGCTTTCATAATCTACCACATATTACTGCTTCTGGTCTAAAAGCTGGGGGATATGGTCTACTAGTCTGTACTAGACTGTGTTTCTTTCAGCCTAGCACACACCAAAATGTCTCATCTGCAAAAATTTGGGATTTTGACACTTAACATGAAAGAATAACACAGGTGGAACTACTATTAAGAAAAAAATATTCACTTGGTTTTCATTATTCACCCCACCTTCTTCCTCAAATGGCTCAAATCCAAATGTTTTGACACTCAAATCCTGGCATCAACCTGTGATTGTAAAGTCAGTGCATTTTTTAGCTGTTAAGGAACTGTATCTTGTCAGTTTGTCACATGCTGTAAACTGGCACATCTTTATTGAAGCCAGTTGTACTCCATCGACTCCATGCAAAATAAATAGTTAGTCCATTGTATTCTAAGTCTTTATCCAATTCTAATTAAAACCAGACTCTACCTATCTTGCCACCTTCCTAGAGTGCTATATCAGACTCTGGGAAGCAATGGGGAAAACTGTAATTTGTGTGATTTTTTAATATCATACTCAAGGAATTATATTTATGCAAATGTCCTTGGCTAAAATCCAGCAAGCAGAGCTGCATTCAAACAACCTTCATCCCCTCAACTTGAGGGTCCCAGAACCAATGCAAAGAACTCTATGAAATATTTAAATTTCAGGTCTGAGGTCACTCATATTAAATGGCACTCCTCAGCTCCAAATGCCAACCAGCTGACCAGAGAGAAAAATTTAATGATGCTCATCTCTGATAGGATAAGAAAATCTTAAAGTTTAAAATTTGTCCTTTCATCTTATCAACAAGACATAATGGATGAAAGTAACTTGCTACACGATTCTAGTTCAGTGAGAAGAGGGAAAAGAAGTGTGACAATGAGTCATCCGCTACAAAGCATCAGAATTCAGTAAATAAAGCATTTTTTTTCCAGGCAAACCACTTTTTATCTGATAAGGTCTGCATGACAGCTGTGTATTTCCAAGAGTGCCATTCTCTAGAGGCAAGAGAGCTAAAGAATACCAGTAAGTCATGGGTAACCTACTTCTCTTGTGTATTACCTCACATGCTCCTTTTTTTCAGAGCTTCTATCTCAGCAAACCAGAGGAATCACGGGCAGTGCACACACTTACAAAGCTGTTCCCCACCGAAACTGACCCCCAGACACTAACTCACATGCTTGGACTGCTCACTTACAGGTTTACAGTGCCCTCAATCAGTCTCACAAATAAAAACAAGGAACAGGGACTGCTGTTAATAAGAGGCTCTGATTTAGAAACCTTGTGATTTGCTGCTGGCACAGACAGACAGGCACAACCTTGTCAGCCCTGATCATAAACTTCAGTCACAGAGCTGACCTGCTGACAGGCTCCACAAGCTGATGATATCTTGCAGCTCTTAGGCAAAGATTGTTTCACATGTCAATGCAGAAGGCTTCTCTATGATGTTATTTTTAGATTAAGGTTTTTATTAGAGAGCTAGAGTGAAAAGAGAACATGAGGAAGAGGGGAGGGCTGTGACATCAATATTTTCAAATGCTTCTCCCCTGCTCCCTGCTCCTTAATCTATGCTGAGTTACCATTCAGTGATGGAGCCTTGCAACTCCACTCATCTCCCAGCAGGAAGTCATGGACCACAACACAGCAGTGCTGGATATTGAACAAAATGTGCTTCTTGGAAGGTGGCCCCAGCTCAGGAACGAGCTGTTTCAATAGAGGGTGGAAGATAATGCATGGCTGTTGGCAGGCAGGGAGTGGTGAACTAAATGACTTTAGGCTCAATGTAACATCTCAGTCCTGCTCTACACTGGACTGCCCACGGACACTGCTCTGCTGGGTCCTCACCCCTCATGTGCTGTCTGTCCCAAGGCCATCCACACTGCACATCACAGGATACACCTGCTGAGGAGGCACCTGCCTGGAAAGATCTTTTCTCTGGAAAGATCAGAGAATCAGAATTATAGAATACCCTAGGCAGGCAGGGACCACAAAGATCACTGAAGTCTAGCTCCTGTCCCTGCTCAGAACAGCCCCAAGAGTCACACCAAGTGCCTGAGAGCATTGTCCAAGTGTTTCTTGAACTCTGTCAGGCTGGTGGTGTGACCACTTCCCTGGGGAGCGTGTTTCAGTGCCCAATCCCCCCTGAGTTAAGAACCTTCTCCTGATATCCAACCTAAACCTTTCCTAACACAACTTCAGGCCCCAACTTCCCTCGGGTCCTGTCACTGGTCACCATAGGGAAGAGATCAGTGTCTGCCCCTCCTCTTCCCCTCACAAGGAAGTTGTAGACTGCGATGAGGTCTCCCCTCAGCCTCCTCTTTTCCAGGCTGAACAGACAATTACCTCAGCTGCTCCTCATAAGGCTTCCCCTCAAGGCCCTTCACCATCTTTGCAGCCCTCCTTCAAACGCTCTCTAATAGCTCTGTATCTTTCTTATATTTTGTTGCCCAAAATTGCACACAGGACTTGAGGTGAGGCTGCACCAGCACGGAGTAGAAAGGGACAATCTCCTCCTTCAACCAAATGGCAATAATAGAGATACGAGATCCCTCTAGCACCCAGAGCACCTTGCATCATCACTCTCTCCCTCCTACACAATTTTCATTCACTGCCTTATTTCTGCTCTTTTTGTGCTTGTTAGCTAATAACTAGCTAAGTCAAAGTCACCTTTTATCATGTGTGATCCAAAAAATATCCTAGAAGTAATACCAGGAACAGTGAACATAATTAGAAGCTTGCCAGTTCCTGAAGCAGTTGTGATGAATCTGTGTTTCTCCAGACAGTTTGCTAAAAAAAAAAAAAGTGTGGAAGACAGTAACCTTTGTGATAAGATTTGCTCTGTTTTTTTCTCACTTTGTATGTGATTTGCATGTTGTTTCTCTAAAAGAGCAACCAGAATGAATAGCCACTGCCATAGGTCAGGAAGGATTCCCAACTCTTCCTCTTCCACAATGCAGAACACTGCAAGACCAATCCTAAATTCATCAACAATATAAGAAAATGTAACATTTTCCCTGTAATTGGTAAGGCAGCAGAAAAAGAGATGTTTATACAATAAAATTTATTGCCTTATATTTCAAGTATTTTAACCACTTGCCCCTCCCTTTTTGTGTCTTCAATAAGAAACTGAAAAATTCTTTAATAGTGGCTGTTACTACAAAAGCAAGCCAACAATCACTTGCCATAAACCCTTGATTTAAAGTTGATTATTTAATCTTGCAAAAATAAACCCAAGACTTTACATGAGATGTAAATCCGATTCCTTGTTTAGCCCAAGACACCCCTTTATCATCAACTCATATGCATCAAAAGGCAAAATTTAGCCTGGAGTAGCTCTTCTTTTATGATCTTACATGTAAATATTACTTTTCTCTCCCCTGAGGCCATCTAGATATTCTGAAGAAATTAGAGACAAAGATGGAGCAATTCTCAGCTGGTGTGATTAAATCAGCTTAATAGAAACCCAGGATCAAGGAAGAGCATTTCCTTCATAGCTCTCTGAGCTCCTGGTGGGCTCAGCTCTGGGGCAGGAATGAGCCACTACCATGTCCTTAATCATAGCTCCCGAGAGATGGCTTGTGTGTTGTCTGCTGCATATAGGGTATGGCTCCCAGGTACAAAAGTCCAGACTAGTTTTACCCTACGTTTATTGGTCTAATTCAGATTGCACTAATTCAGATCTCACTTCAAAAACAAAAAAAAGAATGCACCCCATGTGTGCCATGACTTTACATGATTTTCTTCCCTTTAAGAAAAAAAAGCATGCTAACAATTCAGCTGGTGCAAATTTCACTTAGTGTCTGAAATAACCAGAATGTATTTCAAAATAAATTCTTTACTTCTACTGTAATTTTCCCCAGACCTGAAGAATAATGAACGGTTTTATATCCCCCACCAGCTCTGTGGTTCCTCAGTGGAATTCTTCTCTCCAGCTTTCCAAGTTCAGTCACTTTCTCAAGATGCAATTTCAAGCTAATAATACTAATAGTTCTGTGCCTAGCAGTCCTCTACAGTCAAGGACCTGGAACAGGAATCACAGGGGAGATGTTTGTTTTGGGTTTGTTGAGGGTTTTTTTGCCTCTTGTGACAAGTGCCATCATAAACTCCGAATTTTCTTAAGTTAGTGAAACTGCTTCTGGAGTTTGCTGCAATGGTGTCTTTTAAGTCTGTGCATTGATGATCTTTATACACTTACACCCTTATCCACTTTGTGGAGCTCATTACATTAATTGTTTGACCTTTCCTATAATGAAGTGAACATTCTGCTGCTCTCACTACTCTCTCTCCCTTCTGTGTCACCCTTCCAGATCTGTAGGAGGATTCTTTTGGGTAAAACACGGGCTGACGGGTTGGGCACAGGGGTATATAGAGGATGGGGTGACATCAGGCTGGCGACCGGTCACTAGTGGGGTTCTGCACGGCTCTATTCACAACCAGTGCTCTCCAACATCTTCATAAATTACTTGGACACAGAATCAAATGTGTACTAGGTAGGTTTGCTGATGATACTAAGTTGGGAGGAGCTGTTCACTCCCTTGAAGGCAGAGTGGCCCTCAGAGAGACCTCTACAAATCAGAGAGATGGGCAATCACCAGCTGTATGAAATTCAACAAGGGAAAGTTCTGGATTCTGCACCTGGGACAGGGCAACCCTGGATG
Source organism: Vireo altiloquus (assembly GCA_013396875.1). Taxonomy (NCBI): domain Eukaryota; kingdom Metazoa; phylum Chordata; class Aves; order Passeriformes; family Vireonidae; genus Vireo; species Vireo altiloquus. Next base: position 333,545 of record VZRF01003382.1, on the reverse strand, counting down.
TATGGACAGACTGGGGAATGACAGGTTGGAGAGCAGCCCCATGGAAAGGGACCTGGGGGTCCTGGTTGATGGCAAGTTGAACATGGGTCAGCAGTGCCCTGGCAGCCAGGAGGGGCAGCTGTGTCCTGGGGGGCATCAGGCACAGCATCAGCAGCCGGGCAAGGGAGGGGATTGTCCTGCTCTGCTCTGCTCTGGGGCGGCCTCACCTCCAGTGCTGGGGGCAGCTTTGGGCACTGCACTATAAGAAGGATATAAACCTATTAGAGAGGCTCCCAAGAAGGACCACAAGGATGGTGAAGGGCCTTAAGGGAAAGCCATATGAGGAGCAGCTGAGGTCACTTGGCTTGTTCAGCCTAGAGGAGACAAAAGGGAAAACTCATTGTAGTCTACAACCTCCATTTGACAGGAAGAGGAGGAGCTCTTCTCTCTGGCAATCAGTGACAGGACTGGAGGGAATGTCCTGAAGTTGTGTCAGGGAAAGTTTAGGTTGGGATATTAGAACCTGTAATAGATTTGGGTTGTTGGACACTAGAACAGGCTTCCCAGGGAAGTGGTCACAGCCCCAAGCCTGACAGAATTCAAAAAAGTGTTTGGACAACACTTTCAGGCACTCTGAGCACCTTCACAGCCCTCCTCTGGTCTCACTCTAACAGGTCCATATATTTATGTTGAGTGCCTCAGAGCTGAATGTCTCACCAGAGCAGAGTGAGAATCTGAAGTGCAGAATCCTCTCCCAGGATATGGTTGGCTTTCTGGATTCCAAGTGTGCATTTTCAGATCATGTCAAACTTCTTATTCACTAACACTTACAAGTCCTTCTCTTATCAAGAGTTGCTCTGAATACATTCTGTTAGTGCTTGGAATTGCCCTGACCTCAGTGCAGGACCTTGCACCTGGGATATTCTTTGATTAAATAATTCTATGAGCTATCAGGGGAGCTTTTCATCAAATATAGTCCAAGATGGAGAGAGATACAACAAGGATCCCTGGTAATGGTAGCAGATGCCCTATTCTGTTCCATTCAACTCACATGTGAAAGGACATGAGGGACCTCTGACAGGTAGCAGCTGCTACCACAAAGAAACATAATACAGTCAGTGAAGCTAAAGATAGCTCCTCAAAAATCTGTAAATGTTAAAAACCAGTGAATAAATCATAAATAGAATCACAATTTTCAACCCTACCAATTTTAAATAACATTGCTGTGATTGATGTTAGATTGGACTCTCTTGGCCTGAAAGTCGCACTGGGCTTAGCAGAGCAGAGTTTAAGATCTGTCTTATAGAGAGAGAGCTGAAACAACCTGGACCATCACCCAAAGTACAGACAGCACACTGTGGCCAGTGAAAAGTCACATGGTGTGACTGGCAATGTTCTATAAAGTTAATTTGGATCAAGTATGTCTGTGAACAGAAGCAGTAAGAAAACATGAAGAGGAAAGAAAGAGACTATCATAAAAGTTGGAAGTAAAGCAAAGGGGCATAAGTAAGAAAAAACTTTATTTTAAAGAAAATTTCTGAGAGGAAAAAACAAAGAACATAAAGCAATAAAACAGAAACATTATTCCCTATTGGTGGATTCTTACCATACAAGGAATGAAAGAAACAACCAGCTCCATCAACCATTCTTCTACAACCAGAAATCAGGGATGAACAAAGTAACAGAAAGAACCAGGACTACATCCAGACAGATCTGTTTTTTAAAGGCCAGGAGCTGCAAGGGCAGGAAATACAAGGTTAAATGTAGGTCAGCTGCAGAGCTGGAGGAGTCCCCAGTGAGCAGAGCATGGGCTAGGATTTGAGAAATCTGATAGCACTACAGATTTGTCTTCCACTTCACTGTGCTGCATTTTAGTCCCACTGATGTAAAAGAGAAATTTTTCCTACCTACCAGAGTAAGCTGTGAGGAATAAAATAATTTAGCACTCCGGAGATACTGGTGTGATTTGCTGCCAGTTGGACAACAACTGAACACTGAGAAGAAAGGCCAGCTAGATTTTCATGTTATCTGGGACTCCTTTGCTTGGATAGAGCCTGAAAACCTCCCACAGTCTACAGCTCTTGAGCCCAAATATACTTGCAATGCCAGAGCTGAGTCTCACCAGAGCTGGTAGGAGTGTGGTCACCGGGGCAGACACTGAGGTGAAACAATCCATAAGGTGATGCTGGTGCTAATAGTGCCCAGCACTGCACCTGCATCAAAGGCTTCCAGCAACAGGCATGCTAATCAATAGAATTTACAACTAAATTATTTGGATCAGTAACAGATAAGCTATATAACTTATTACATAAAATGCAAAATTAAATGGTTTTTGTGAACTCGGAAGACCAGTATGTAGAATAAGTTGACTGTCCAAAGCAGCAGGGAAGGTCAACTCCCCTTCTCAGCCATGTCCCATGAACACCAAGGCACACCTAATGTTCCTCACAAGACTGATGGGAGGGAGGGTTTCCTTAGTCATTCACAGAGAGGAGACAATGACATTTCCTCTGTTGTCTCTTCACAGGGTGGGAGGGAGGAGGCTGGCTGCATCTGCCACAGGACCCCACAGCAAGCTGCTGATGATTAGAGCTGCAGCAGCCCTTGCTGGCTGTCACCATCCCATCATCAGCAACCCTGAAACCACCAGCATCTCCCCTGTGCCTCTCATCTGACAGAGTCCCTCACTGGACACACACCAGCCATCAGAGCCTACCTGCACCACCATATTCAGCAGCAGCCACACGAGCACGTCTAGCAACCTGTTTATCTAGCAATAAACTTCAGAAATTAGTAAGATAAAGGAATAAATATGGATCTTCTAGGAGGTTTTAAGCTGTTTGCCCAGTTTTCTCTAGTTTTCCTAAGGTTGTCTTCTCATTCATAGAATTCTGGCATAGATAGAAGAGGGTTTCCCAGTCTGCTTTTCTTGTAAAAACACAGCACTTTAGGCAGGTAGGTAGACTTTTTCTTTAAGTAAGTGCATAGGTTGTTGCTGGCATGAAGCAGAATAAAGTCAGAGGCATGTGTTAAAACAGCTGCACTGCAGAATTCTTCAAATTAAACAGTGTCCTTGTTAAAATATTAATAGGAGAAAATTTTTTCAGGTAAAAAAGCTAAATAGTCACATTAAATGCTTCTGTACCTTGAGTTTTGAAATAGGGTGTTTAAAAATAAAATTTAAAAATCTCCCAAACTGAAAGTCCTATACCAATGTAAAAGCCCAGTCTCAATGTAGAGGCTCATCTAAGAATCCTTGTCAGATTAACCTCAGACTTTATACACACAAAAATCCTTCTCTGGCTAGAGAAAGTAATTTAAAAATTGAGAGTAGAAAGCAGCTTTTTTTTTCAGAAAGTTAGGAAAAGGAGACTTAGCTAGGTGTAAAGCTAGGTGTAATCCTCACATAGAATCACTGGAATATTCTGAATATATGAAATATTTTAGGTTTTAAACTCTTTACCTCGAAGTCTCACTGTATTGCATCTACAGACTATCAGACTGCTGGGCTTCCTATTGTTTTTCCTCATACTGTTTCTCTGTTTCAAGATTTTCTGTTGGAAAACGTTAGAATCCAAATCCAATACAGCTGTAGTAGTTGAACAGCTGCCTCACTTTTGAGATGAATGGTGCAGATTTAGCCTCAGATGCACTCACTGCTGACTGATGTTAGATATTCCTAAGGTGATCACATCCAATCTCTGATCTCTCAGCAGCTTCATCACTGGGAGGCGAGGGCATTAGCTGTGGGGATGGGCTGGAGGGCCTGCAATAGCCTTCGCCTGCTGGCCTGAAGGTCGTGCCGGAAAAAGATCTGCCCAGCCACAACCACTGCTACAAGCTGTGGCAAGTGCCTCTGCTTTTTGTTTTCACAGAGAGAAGCCCAGTCCCACCCAATTCTTCCCAACACTTTGTACTGCCTTGGTGCTTCTGATCTTGGCTGCCTTCTTCAGCTTATCCAGCTGGTTAGAGACTTCCCTTCACCAGGAGAGCAGAAATCCCACCTGTTCCCTTACAATGGCAAAACCAGCCTCTTGTGACTTTGGTGAGGGCTTGGAGGAGGTGAAATCCATGGCCTTCTCTGCCAAGCTTGGAGGTGAGTCTGCAAAGAATGAATACTTAGCAGGAGCAGCCGAAGTCTGTCAAAGGCTTGCCTAAGCAGTTCACAGGCATGCAAACAAAATATTGGCATTTCCTTCAGTTTCATTTCTTAGGCTGCTCAGTGCAGTCCCTCCTTTGGGTAACAGCAATTCTTGGTTGTGTTTTCCCCATTAGAGTTCTTGGATGCCAGTAACATCATTGTATGTGTCTTCTTGCAATACAGCCCACTGGTTCAGTTGTACAACATTCAGCACTTTCAGGAATTATATCAACTCTAGAAGAGTCTGATCCTGCTCTTACTGCAGGCAATGACAGGACTTTTCCATGAAACCTGTACATCTATCATGTATCTCATCTCCATCCATTAAATCACTCCTCGGAAGGCAATGAAAATAACGAGTGGCAGGAGGGAGGCAGGAGAGAAGTGCTGTGCTGACTCTGCAGCAGCCAGTTCTTGAGAGCAGCCCCAGCATTTGGGCTGATCACAGCCCCAAAACACTGTCCTGGCAGCCGGGATTGACAGCATGGTGGGGTTTGTCCTCCCCTCCCATTTCCAACATAAGGTCAAATTGATCTTCTGTCCAGTATCTGCTGCTGGGGATGGGGGTTTATTAAGGGTAGAAGCTGATCTCACTGTGATAAATGGCATCCACTGCTCTACCTAACACCTAAATTTCCTTTAGCCATTCTTCCCTCCCCTGCTCAGCCTAGTAATCTCAACTGAAGAATTTCCCTCAAGAAAAAACCAGGCAGGGAACCCAATTATGATACCAGAGCTGGAATCTGGGCACTAAGGCTGCTAGTGTGGTTTGCTAGTGAATTTCCCAAATACTCTTTTTTTTTACATTTTGGGAAAATTAGCAGGAGAGACACTGGAAAATTCACAAGCACCTCATGCACTTCTAACTAAGTGTAAACACCTGGGGATGTTCAGTGATAAGTTTAACAGCTTCTGTAGGAATTCACTACTGTTCAAACATGTAATTATGTGTTAACAAGCTTAACGGGGCAAAAAATAATGATTCAATAATTGGAGTATGGGATGCTTTTCTTCCTTGTTTCCCTGCAGATTGGAGGGAGCTTATGTACCTTTACCTGTCCAAGTAAAAAAAATAATATAAAATGACCTTTTAGGAGCCCTTCAGCAGCCTGGCAATTGTGTTGTTCTAGTTCTTTCAACAATCAGACAGAGTCAAGAGCAACATTATTTCCTGGCCAGGGGAGCGTGGACCAAGCTATGGCTTCTCACATAACCTGCTTCCTTGGACTCCTGAAACTCATACTGCACCAGCACTGCTTTTCCCCGGTGACAATTCAAAGCCTAGAGAGCTTTGGTTTTTACCCTATTTAAAAATAAATACATGCTAATTATAGGACAAAAGTAAAAAATCTCCATTCTACTGTGCTGTGCAATTCTCCTGCTTGGCATGGTCAGAGGGTTCAATGCACCTTTGCTGTGAGCAATGGGGAGGGCTGAAAAGGGAAAATCAATGCCATTTCTTGTTCAATTAAGTTCATTGTGATTCAGAACCACCTCCTCACACTGCAGAGCCTGCAAGAGATCAGTGCTGCAATCACTACCTTTTAACAGCTTGCTTTCTCCGTCTGGACTGCACAAGTCACTCACTGGCAGGGCATCACACTCTGAGGAAAAGAAAAAATGGGGGGAAAAGAAAAAAACATCCTTACAGGCCCCTCTGAAATACATCACCGTGAATCACGGGTCTTCAGGTGGGCATTTCACAGAAGGGGAGAGAGGGCAGTTTCCTCAATGAGTCATTTTATTTAGATATCAGAACTACTGCTGTCTTTTTACCCTTCAGTAAAAAGTTCACTCTCCTTGCTGCCTCGACAAGAAATATCTGCAGTAGCTACCGTGCTGCTTGGTCTCACTCAGGCTGAGCACTGTTATGGTCTGGCTCAAAGACTTTTGGAAGTCAACAGAAAGATTCTGAGGGCTCTGTTGGATTACAGCTCAGATCAGCCCAGGAATCAGGGGCTATCATGATGAAGGATTTTTAGGGGCCATCCCACCCTCTTCTTCACTTTCACTATTGTGAGGCAACTGTAAAAAAAAAAAAGTCCATGCATTAGAATGGCGTAACCTGGAGAGTTTCTAATCCCGAGCCCCAACCTGCTGAGGATGCCAAGGTCTACCATGGTGCAGGGTGTCCCTTCAATGCCAGCACCAGCACCCCACAGGCCTGCTCAGCACCTCCTGAAAAAGGAGACCAGGATGCTTGTGAGCATGTCTCACTCTAGTGACAGGATAGACAAACTACAGCAGCCTGCCTCTTCCCAGCCTGCCTTTACTGGCTACTGCCTGCTCCCCAGCTGGAGGAGGCTTGTCCAAGGCGCTTGGGGTTCAGTCCCCAAATTACTAGGGTGTAGCAGAGCAAACAGTTCATTACAAAACCCAAAGATGAGAATGACCAGGGATGGATGGGACAGGCAAAGAACAACATGAGAAAGAAAAGTAACTCCTTAATGTTACTAGGCAAAGGTCTTCGGTGCTCACAAAGATGGTTTTATGCCCTGGATGCATTTAAGCTAATGGCAGTGGATAAGTGATGCATGAAACACCTTAGTTCACAGCCATCCACATCCCTTTCCAGCTCCTTTATTGCACTGCTAGATCATGCTCAGGAGCAAGACAACTCCTCAAGGAGGCTGCTGGCTGTCTGGTGCACTTACGAACAGCAGCCATGGAACTGCTCTTGCCTTTTCCAGCTGCAATCACCTGCACGGCAGCTAACACATGACAGTGATATTTGAGCTAATTGTGCCAATTGGAGCATGCACAAAACAAACATGGCCCAAATGCAGGTTCTGAAGAAGGATGATTTTTAATGAATGTATACTTCTCTGCTCAAGTCATGCCTTTGTGAAACCCGTTTGCAATTCACGTCAGGAAGAAGCTTTCTACTCTGATTCACAGGACTTATCTCTGACCTTTCCCAGTTTGCAGTGTCATAAATAGGTTCCTGAAGCTAATAGAAGGGAAGAGGGATGAAGAAGATGTAGATACGTGTACGGACCCATCCTGTGTTTCCTTATCACAGAGTCCTTTTCACCTTTGTATACGTTCTTTCTCCCAGATTTCATCCTTCCCAGGAAAGTGAGATCTCGCTTGAAGTTCTTGCAATGCCCGTGTGAGTGGCTGAACATCTGTCCTAGCAATGTTCTCATCAGCTCACAATTAATTAACACATTGGTTTCCTGCTCCCTAAAGCCCCAAGTTCCCCTGCAATTTTGGTTTTCGTGACTAAGGACTGATGAAGAAAACTGTTGAAGCAGTATCATCCTATGATAGCTGGAAATCTGATAAGGTTGGTTCTTTAAATATATATTTATGGGTTTTTTCTAGAACAAATCATATTGACTGTTACAAAGAGAACTCAAAGTGGTATTTCAGTTATTGAAGTCCTGCTGTAACTGAAGGTTAATAGCTGCTGTGGCAGTAGATACTCTATAAATCAATGGCAGAAACACATGAATCAGAATATCACCCCACTGAGGTACATCTCATCTCACTGTGGTCAATAGAAGTTGTGCTGCCAATGTCCATGGAAGAAGGAAATATTTACATGTCAGCAAATTTTAATACTAGTTATTGATACATATTGCAATATAGGTTTTACGCACCCAGGTTTTGTTCTGACAAAATTACTGTTCTTCAATTACTCCGGAATTGAAGTTTGGTTTTGAACCAAGATCCAGAATTTGGTTATTGGCATTTGCAACCAGAGAAGCTGAAATTATCTTAATGCCATGGGAGTGCATTCAAAGTTATTATCAGGCATTCAGGATAACACATATCTGGGCCAAGGTGGCTATTAAGGATGTCTGAGAGTGAAGAACAGCTCTGGCATGATACATACAGCTCATCACAAACCTTCTGATTCCTTACGTGGTGTGGATTTCACCATAACAAAGCAGTCACTGGAACAACCTCCAAAAGGATGTGGTGGACTTGCCAGCATTGGAGATTTCCAAGACACGACTGGACAGGGTGCTAGATAATCTCATCCGGATTCCCTTTTTCATCTAAGGCTGGACCAGATGATCTCTGGATATCCTTTCCGACCTGAGTTGTCCTATGGTTCTGTGTTCTATGACAACTGTAATTCTGCATGCCAGTAAATCCACTGATACAGGCCTTTACACAGCCATTATCCAAGTCTATATACTTCCCTCCAGCCTATAATGAAAAGTTCATGACACTTTCCATCAGAGTGAAAAAAACCCCAAAGATTGGCTTTATGCTTCTGCTTCTTGAAGGAAAATTTCAGTGGTAAAGATGCCAAGGGCTGATACTGCTTTTCTTGTGAGACTGCTTTACTGAAACCACCCCACTCTTTTGAAACATCCACAGGCACCTTAAGCAAATCATGTGTTGCAAACATAATTGTAGTGGGTGTGAACTCCATCTGGCTAGAGAAGCGCAGGCTTGCATGCCTCCCCTCAGCTCGCCTGGGCTCAGCAGCAGAGCCAGTGCCACAATCCAGCATAAAGGGGTCACATTCACAAGCAGCAATTTGAGTGCGTGCACAGGCACCCTCCTAAAAATATATCCCAGAGGAGTGCAGTTAAATGCAAACATTGCTTTCTGTAATAGATAGCGCTTTCCTTACTGGATTGGCTGGCACAAGCTGATCATGGTCAAGTGATGCCTTGCTTTTTGAAGACTGCTTTGTAAAAGGAAGAAAGTACTGAAGAATGAACGTAGAGATCAAGCTTTTCAAATGAACGTAAAGGAGTCTGGCATTCTGGTATTTCCCTTTGAAAATCACAGGAGATGGGCCTGAAGTTTCCATTAGTCTAATCACTTTCTAAGTTTATATCAGATCATTTTTTAATGTGTCAAATAAGTTACAAATACCTTAACCAGCAGTTTTCTTTTTTTTTAGGATTTGGTATCAAGCAATAATGTCCCTTTTACATCCACTCAGCCATATACCTTTTTTCTTTCCCAATTTTTCATTTGAAACCAGAGCAACAGTTTACATTTCAGAAATATATTTTCACAAGCATGACATAACAACGATTTTCATGATGAATGATAAGTGCCATTTTAGCACTAATTTCTAGAGACATGTGAGACAAATTCTGGTGCATAACTTAAATTTTTATGCTTAGCTAAAGTCAGACACATTCAGCCAGTAATGAAGCCAGGTGTCTAATGAACAAGACCACCCAAAAAAACCCTTTAGGAGTCTGGCTGTTAATGAAAGGTATTTTTTTTTAATCCTACCTGTCACATTGTCAGTGTGTTCTCATCATTTTTCTGCTTAAATATAATCTTGGAGGATCATACTTTCAACAGCTATTCATTTATCAGCTAGGTTCGATATTTGCATGTATTTTTCTGGCTGACCACCTTCCTCTAGGGAAGATAGCAGCTGAGGACTGGGATCCACAGCAGGAGAAAGGACAGCCACCTCTGCAGGACTGTAAAGCTGTCACTCAGTCCATCCCTCCTTCTCAGGAGAGCTGCGAGACAGGAGGGTGCGGAGGCACAAGCCACCGGCTCCTGTTTCCATCAGCTTCTCCAGGGCCAGGTCTCTGGCTGACGGTGAGGGAGAGAAAAAGCAAGCGGTCACCTCCTGGTAGAGGCGGTGTTACTGCAGGATGAGCTAACAGCGAATACATTGCTCAACACCCATGGGAGGGACTTTTTAAATATCACCGTGATCACCAGACCCTCCCCTTCAACCTGAGACGATGCTTAGAATAAATCAGTCTCTGACTGACAGTACCAAAGATTTAGTTTTTTATCCCTATTACTAGCCTAAAAACATGAAATAAAAAGCCCATGGTGTGAGATGCTTGAAGAGATATTTTGCATTTTAAAAAGGGGATGAAGGGAAAAGGAATTTGTGGGGATACAGACAGCTTTGCTGGGGAAAGCATCTCCCTGTTACCTTGAGCCGGCTGCCTCTTTTGAGTTTCAGCCATGACAGTCAGCAAGCCAAAAACTAAATGAGAAAACACATCCTCTAAACGTGGTGGGTCCCCTTGTGGTAGATGATTTCAGCAGAGCTAAACTGGAATTAAATCAGCTGCCCAGCACACTGCTCTGTGCCCAGCAGCAACAGCACAGGGCTGCCCACCCAAATACCCCCGCAGCCCCGTGGGCACTCGGAGCAGCCCACGCTGTGCCCATCGCTATCTCTGGCAGAGCCTTATCTGGCCAGCAGCCGTGGGCTCTGTCCGTCTGCCTCTGCCACGGCAGAAGCACACACGGGATGACACGGCAGCCAGCCCTAACAAGTGGAGCGTAAGGCTGCTGCTGCCAGGACGGAGAGCTTTTTCTTACAAACAAGGGCAAAATCATGCTGATGAGCAAATTGTCCGAACAGGAACTGAGCAGGGCACCGTCAGACGTTCCTCTCCTTAATCACAGACTGATGTCTCTTAGAGATGGGCTGATATTCAAGCACCGTCTAAAACATGACACCTCCTAATACCATGTTGGGAAAAAAATAAAGGAAAAAAGGGACAGTTTGATAAACAACTGTCCCCTCTTCATCCTGCTCCCCGGCTCCAATAGAGCTGAGAGTGCTGCTATTTGAGATGGGCAGAAACCGCTGGCTTTTGTTCAGAATCTATAGTGCAGTGGGCCCCTTCCTGGGGCAGGGAAGGTGGTAAGGCTGGAGCCAGGCTTGAATTTCAGACAGATCTAGACTGCCCCAAAAGTCAAGAACATTTAGAGGAATTTGGCCAGACCTTTTTCTCCTCTGTAATTGATGCCTCTAGCTGTGAGACCTCTTTTTGTTTTTGCTTGGCCAGAAATCTCCTAGAAATGCCTGTTCTTATGAGATTTGTGGCCAGATTGCCAGAGGCTACAGCCATTTCAGCAGTGATGGACATATCAAAAGCCAGATATTAAACTCTTCCTGATTGTGCATTGGAAACTGCCCCAAAGTTCATTCCAAAGCAGATTTGCAGAGTGTTGTGTTCAACCCAAGCCTCTTGGAGCCAGCCCAACCTTTAACCTGAAGCCATAGCTTGTCTGCCCCCAGAAAAAAAGGACCAGACAAAACCATAGCAGATATGTATATGAATCAATAAGAAATAATAGACCAATAAACCAATGCAGTCATCAGTAGGGCAGAGAAATTAAATGAAAAATTCCTCCTGCTGCAGCCTTCACAATCTGATGCTCCTCCAAAAGTGTCTTGTCCTTCTCAACAGCAAACGCAGCCACAAATGGCCAAGCTGCCAAGAACTGATCAGTCCAATGTTTACACCCATGCACCTCAACCCACATTCCTTTCATCCTCTTCCTTTTTTATGCTGATAATGCACCAACTGTGAGACATAAAAGATCTTTTTGGGCTATCTAACCCACCCCTCCTGGGAAAAGGACAGGGCTCCACATTTTGATAACTACTTCAATCTCTCTTATGTGTTAGAAAATCACTCATCACCGCAGCAGCAAAGAGCTGGGTAAAAGTGTTCTGCCTCAGCTTCATCTTAAACCCAAAACTTTTGCTACTTTGAAGAACTTTGTGCACAGTGCAAAGCTTAGCCTTAGCCTCCTTGCCACTGCCAGTGTCTTCAGGCATGTGTAAAAGACAACCCTACTCTGGGCTGCAGCTTTTTGGTGGAGTGAATGGAAGGGCAAGCTGCCAGGGGACACAGCCCCACGGCCTGTGCCTTGCACTTCACTCACTACCATGTGCCCACGTGCTGAGCTGGCTCTGAGAGCTGGCTGAAAACAAACCTTTTTTTCTTTTTTTTTTAATTCCTCAGATTAGTTTTCAGACAGCTCTGTCCTCTAATTCTTCACTCTGCCCATAGTGGAAATCTATAAATAGGAAGAAAAGATGGAACAAAAAAAATTATGGGAAGGCACAGAGGTGGCAAGCCAGTGTTTTTCATCTGCAGGGCCCAGCTGATGGTTGGCATAGTTACCCAAAATTACCCTTGCCTTTGAGCTGGAGAAACAGAAGTTGGGGGGTCATGATGGCTTTGAGGGGATGCACATGCAGGCTGCCACTGCACACATTAGGTAGACCTCGAGAGGCAATGGCATTCACCAGCACTATTTTGTGAATGGAGCTCTCAACAAGAAAGCTTTCCCTCTTGCCCTCCTGTTTCTTTACTCCTAGTTGCACAATCATTTAACCCCCTGCAATCCCTCTCCTTGCCAGGTGGGCTTCAGGAATTTGCAGCCCATGGAACTCATGGGTACCCAGCGAGGCAGCTGCTGTCTCTCTGTCATTCAGGTCAGAGTATTGACACAAGTGGTTTGTAAAAGAGGGGGACCAGTAGCTGCAGCCCAGCCAGCACAGTAGGACAGCAGACTGGGGGGAACTGGGACAAATGGAAGCCAACAGGAATTTTCACTCCAACCAGGCCCCCTTTGGCTCCTGGAGATGCTACAGATGGGTGGTAAAGGTCAGGGCTGAGCTGGGGGGGAAACTACAGCGAAAGAGCCACAGGAGAAGGCTGATTACTTAGTACTGGGAGAAGCCCATGCTGGCACCTTGAGATCCCTCGCGTGCTGGGGGAGGGGAGGCTCTTAACGACGGTCCCGGGAGGGTGCCTGGGTGACAGCGTACCCAGAACAAGCCTTATCCACGGCAGGGCTCACGGGAGCCTCGGACGGCCCCATGCCCTCCACCCAGCCCCACGACACCTGTAGCCTGTCCCCAGAGGATGGGGTGCGATGGCTGGGTGCCACGGTCCCATCTGCAGGGCAGCCCCACCGCGACTCCCCAGGGCTGTGACCCCTTTCGCCGCGCCACCCTCTGCGGTGTCACCGCCGGGCTGCTGCTGCCGCCGGCACCGAGCACCGGCAGAAAGGCCGGGAGAGACCAGCTCCCCTCCTTCCCCGCTCCCCCCAAACCTCAGCCCGGGGGTGACGTCATGGTGGGGGAGG